>JAKUCV010005653.1:50671-208170 GCA_028386065.3 Turnera subulata | reverse complement strand
GCATTTTAGTCTTCCGCTGCTTGTCTTTCTATTGTGAAATTGCTGTAGTTGTTGTATTAAATTTGGTGATGTTTGGATTGAAGTGTTGGCTTGAATAATGGTCCCCGAGATCGGGTGACAGACATTGTATTGAGATTTGCCTGTATTGTATTTCGCATTGTATAAACTGTCTGCTACTGTAGTTGGAACAGTTCTGGCACGTGTTTACCTTGTACGGTAAATACGGGTCGGGGCGCTTCAATATATTTGTTGGGGACATTCATGTGGCACCCAGGGTCGATAAGGGAAGGAAGTGTATGTCAGTGTCGGGAAGCGCATGGACATGAGCGGCTTCTAGACTGAGGGGTGCATGAATGAACCGGATCCACACCAGAATAGGAGAGATCCAGAGACTGTATAGGGATAGGGCTGCACAGTTGGGCAATTTCGTAATTATATAGGTATACGAGTGAGGACAAAATATGTTGAAAAGTCCCGTGTTAGTCCATAGTGACAGTTGTCAAGTCTGGCCGCTATAATTCAAGAGGAGTATAAATAGGCCATTTCTTTCCAGAAAAGAAAAAAAAGACAAGGGAATAAAGATTGGATTAATTATGATTGAGCTTGCAACTTGTACTTACACAACTTTGAGAGATTTTTTAGAGTGAGTCACACAAAAAGGATATTGGATAGATTTTGCTTAATGGGATATGTAATCAAAGCTTGAGACGCTTTAGGTAAGTGATAGGTTTAAAGCTTAGAGCTTGGAAAAAGCTTTAGGTAAAGGTTTAGGTTGAGCCTTAGTAAAATTCTAGGTTAGACTCTTGAAAGGATTTTAGCTTGATCATTCGAAAAAGCTAGGTATATAACAGGTTGGATTTTACCTTGGAAGAAACCATTTAATTTAAGAAATTTAAAGAGGGAGCCTTTAGTAGTGGATCTATTCTATAGGTTAAAAGGAAACCACTCTAAATCCTTATGTCGGTTCTTGTGTTTTGGTAGTCTTGAATCTTTACACTTAATTCATCTCTTAGTTGTAATCTTTGGCTCGAAAAATGAATTGAAGTTGTCTTTTCCCTATCCAGATTCTCTTAACTTATGCATGAACAAGTTTGAAAATGATTTTGATTATGAAAACATGAATGAACTAAACGAACGAAAAAGTTTAGCGAAGCCAAACTCTAACGAATCAATCAAAATTAACTTGGGAACCATTGACAATCCAAAACTCATCAAAATTGGCTCCACACTAAACCTAGAACTTCAAGCCAAATTGGAAGAAGTAATTTGTGAGTGTGCAAACATCTTTGCTTGGTCATACAATGACATGCCTGAAATCGACCCAGAAATCGCTCAACATTCAATCCCGACTTTTCCCGATGCAAAGCCTGTAAAATATAAAGCAAGAAGGATTAAACCAGAATGAACTTTAAAGATCAAAGAAGAAGTGGAGAAGCAGCTTAAGGTTGGATTTCTTGAAGTAGTCAACTATCCAGAATGGTTAGCTAATATAGTCCCAGCTCCAAAGAAAAACTGACGGGTTAGAATGTGTGTTGATTATAGGGACTTGAACAGAGCCTGCCCTAAAGATGATTTTCTACTTCCTCACATTGATGTACTAATTGACGGTGCGGCAGAACATGCCTTGCTTTCTTTCGTGGATGGATTTTCGGGTTATAACCAGATTAGAATGGCACCCGAAGACAAGCATAAGACTGCTTTCCGAACGGAATGGGAAACTTTTTGCTATGTAGTAATGCCTTTTGGATTAAAAAACGCCAGGGCAATCTATCAGAGAGTTGCGACTACCATCCTCTATGACATGATACATTCTATCGTCGAAGTGTATGTAGATGACATGATTGTGAAATCTCTTAGTGAAGAGGATCACGTGCCCAACCTTTGGAGGTTTTTTGAAAGTTTAAGACAGTTCAAGATGAGACTGAATCTGCAGAAGTGCATTTTTGGGATCCCGACAGGAAAGTTGCTAGGGTTCATTGTCATTGAAAGAGGAATCAAAGTAAATCTAAGCAAGATCAAAGCCATCACAAAGATGCCTCCGCCCAAGTCCGAGAAAGAGGTTCGGAGTTTTCTAGGAAGAATTTAGTACATAAGTAGGTTCATAGTGCAGCTCGCAGATATTTGTAACCCTATCTTTAAGATTGTTGAGAAGGGATGCTCCTAAGAAGTGGAATCCCGAGTGCCAGAAGGCTTTTGAAAGGATCAAAGAATACGTAATCAACCCATGAGTTCTGCGCCCTCCAAGGCTAGAACAGCCTTTGCTATTGTATCTGACTGTGAAAGAGAATGCACTTGGGGGAATGCTAGCCCAACACCTTCCTTGCTATCTATTATTTGAGCAAGAAGCTGCTAGAGTAGGAAGTACGATATAGTGAAGTAACAGTGAAGTAGAGAAGATCTGCTTGGCTCTAGTATGGGCATGTCAGAAGCTGCGGCATTAGTTCATAACAAGTGAGGTGCGGATCATCGCCAAAAATAGCCCTTTGAAGTACTTTCTTAAAAAGTTTGTGCTATGTGGAAAAATGGCAAGGTGGGTGGCCATTCTCTCTCATTATGATCTTAGTTTCTTCGCCTAGAAGTCGGTGAAAGGAAGTGCAGTGGCCGAGCTATTAGCCTGCCATGCAACAGAAGACCTAGTTAGGTTTGAGCCATAGTTTCCCGATGAAGCAATTTTAGCAATAAGGTAGCCCTTAGAAGATGTATTCTGATGGCGCCGTTAATCAGCATGGGTTTTAAATCAGGATAGTGATCCTGTCACCCAGGGATGTTGTTCACCCCTTCTCATTTCAGCTAGAGTTCGAAGCAACCAACAATATGGAAGAGTATGAAGCTTGCCCATAGGATTAGAAATCGCCCATGAAATGGGAATTCAAGAAATAGAAGTTTTTAGTGATTCAGCCTTGGTAGTATCCCAAGCAAATGGAACATGGAAAGTCAAAGAAGTGAAGTTGATGCCATACCTGGAGCACCTAGAGTCTCTAGTTATCCAGTTCCAGAAGGTGGAGTTCCACTACATCCTGAGGGAAAAGAATCGGCATGCCAACGCTTTAGCCACATTAGCTTCAATGATCGAAGTCACCAAAGAAGGAGGGCCAATGTGTGTAGAAGTGAGGGTGAGAAAACAACCCATCTATTGCGGAGAGATTCGTTCAAAATATGACCAGGAAGAACCTTGGTTCATTGACATCCAGAACTATTTGCAAGAAGGAGCATATCTCGAAAGGGCATCCATAGTAGAAAAGAAAACCTTGAGAAGGCTAGCTAGCGGCTACTTCCTTTGTGGAGGAAGGCTCTACAAAAGTCACTATGAAAGTGTTCACTTGCTTTGCATAGATCAGAAACAAGCTAAAAGAGTGATGGAAGAGGTCCACAGGGGAGAACTCGGGCCACATATGAACATAGAAATGTAGGAAAAACTCGGGTTGGTTTATTGTCATCTTTTGCCAATTTGATTAGTGGGATTGGTGAATTGTGAGTTGCCCTAATGCACTACGAAAGGACAAGGGGTTGCAGTGGATAATGGTGGCCATACAATTGTGCTAGGCTAGAAAATAAAAAAAAACGTAAGCCAACCTCCTCACCTGAAGGGCGCAAAAAAACAAGAGCCCAAAGCCCTAAATCGTATACTAGAAAAGGAATGCCAGGCCGATTTGTTGGTAAGCCCACATCTGCTCTTCCTAAAATGGGTTAGCCTCCTGGGCAGGCTATAAATAGACCATGTAGAACTTTCTAACCTGTTATTGAATCGGTTGGACCTGGCCCAATGGATGCACCAAGTCCCAAAACAAGCTCGTTCATATTTCAGTTAAAAAAATAAGGAATAAAGGAATTTTTGGTACCTGTACTTGGCCTCGATTTGGCTTTTGGTACTCGTACTGAAATTTCATATTTTTGGTACATGTACTTGGTGGTTTTTATTAATATTGGTACTTCCGGTCGCCAGAGACACGTGTCAATTTTATGTGATGCCACATCATGTGGTAGTCAACCCAACCCGGGTTCCCCCAATTTTGACCCAAAACCACCAAAAAACCAACTCATTCCGGGTCCACCAAAACCAAATACCCCAATTGCATTTTTAAAAAATGAGATAAAATCTAAAAAAGAATTAAAACTTAATTAAAAATAGATAATTAATCTCACTCGTAAATTAGATATGAAATTAAAATATAAGAATTATAATTTAAAAAGAAACTATAAATACTTATAAATTTTATATTTTAAAATTTTTAAAATAATTATTATTATAATAAAATTTTTTTTTGTATTATATTGAAATTTATAAAATAATTTTTCTAAAAAATAACTTCTTTTACTATTTTAAAAAATTATTTTTTAATAAAATTTTATAATTTTTTAAAAGTAAAATTTTGATATTCTTTGAGAAAATAAAATTTTATAATTTTAAAAATTATAATATATTTTTTAAACAAATTTATAAATAAATTTTATTTTTGGTACCTGTACTAGGTAGTTTTTATTAATTTTGGTACTTCCGGTCACCGGAGACACGTGTCAATTTTATGTGATGCCACGTCATGTGGTAGTCAACCCAACCCGGGTTGCCCCAATTTTGACCCAAAATCACCAAAAAACTAACTCGTTCCTGGTCCAACCATACCAAATACCCCAATTTTATTTTTAAAGAATGAGATCAATTCTAAAAAAGAATTAAAGTTAGATAATTAATCTCACTCGTAAATTCGATATGAGATTAAAAAGTAAGAATTATAATTTAAAAAGAAACTATAAATACTTATAAATTTTATGTTTTAAATTTTTTAAAATAATTATTATTACAATAAAATTTATTATTTTGTATTATACTGAAAAATATAAAATAATTTTTCTAAAAAATAACTTCTTTTACTATTTTGAAAAATTATTTTTTAATAAAATTTTACAATTTTTTAAAAATAAAATTTTAATATTTTTTTTTTAAAATAAAATTTCGTAATTTTAAAAATTATAATATATTTTTTATATAAATTTATAAAAAAATTTTTTAAAATAAAAATTATTAGAAATTTTTATTAAAATAAAATTAATTTTTTAAATTCATATAAAAAAATTTATTTTAATTTGATGAGGTTATAAAAATATATTTTAAAATAAAATTGGAGTATTTGGTATGGTTAGAACCGAGACGGATCGGTTTTTTGTGGTTTCGGGTCGAAATTGGGGGAACGCGAGTGGGATTAACCACCAGATGACGTGGCCACACATAAAATAGACACGTGTCTCCGGCGACCCCCGGCACCGGAAGTACCAAAATTAATAAAAACTACCAAGTATAGGTACAAAAAATCATGAAATTTTAGTACGAGTACCAAAAAACAAATCGAGGCCAAGTACAGGTACCAAAAATTTCTTTATTCCAAAAAAATAATCTACAGTCAAGGTACTTCACCCTCTCAAGTAAGTCGTCCTAATAACTCTAATCCTAGTGGCAAAGCTAGATAGAATTTTTGGAAGGGGCCAATATAACATTTTATGTGTGATAATAAGGGTTTATGTAAAAAAATAAAATTTAGAGAGGTGCCAATATAATATTTTTTGTTTGATAATAAGGGTTTATGTAAAAAAAAAATTTAAAAAGGCCAAATATACATCATGATAGGAGTTATTTGCAAAAATTAAAAATCTAGGGGGCAATTGGTATGTTATGATAAGACTTGTATGAAAAAATTTGAAACTCAGAGGGGCCATGGCCACCCTTGGCCCCCCTAGGCCAGTTGCTGCTTCAAATCCTAATACAGTTTAAGTGTCTGATAACTCCTCTCAAGCAAATCAAACTTCAGGGGTGACCGGCCAACAATCACTCGACAATTAATGAGCCTCTCCAGGAGACTAGGGCCAACCTCAATAATTTGATCCTTGTAAAGGCTCCAGAGAATTTATCGCCCGAATATGATATTCTTCATGGAGACGAAGCAGGATAATAGTTATTTGGAGCGGATATACAAGAATTTGGGATTTGATGAAGTAGTTTATGTTAATCCAATCGGATTGTCTGGTGGACTTGGTTTGTGGTGGTATGATTCAGTCAAGGTGCAGGTTTTTTCTAGATGTAAATACTATACAGATACTATAAATTAAGAAAGGCCTAGTGGTTCAATCTGGCACCTTACTTGTGTCTATGGTGAACCAGACGGGAATAAGCGCCGTATGGTTTGGGATAAACTTATCAGTTTGAAGATGGACGATAACACTCTTTGGCTCTACCTAGGAGACTTCAATGCTCTCCAGGATGATACGGAGAAGGAAGGCAGGAATGGTCTTTCTTTATCGCAGTGTAGAGACTTCAAAGATATGATAGATGAGTTTGAGTTCATCAACTTTGGATTTAAAGGCGACATCTTCACGTGGCTGAAAAGTAGAGTTGGGGCTAACAATATCAAAGAGCGTCTAGACAAGGGTCTATCTAATGCCAAATGGAGAGAGCTTTATAAGACTGCACAAGTTTTTCACGAAGCCTAGTTACAATCTAACCACGGCCTATTGTACTGAAGTTAAAAAGGTTTGGTCCAATATGCCTAGAAGATGTTTCCATTTTGAGTCCCAGTGGGTTGAGGAGGCACATTGTAAACATGAAATGAATGGGTACATGGTTTCTCTAAAAAATATGTTTGTCAGAGAAACTTAAGTGCGCTCGGTCTTCGTTGTCTAAATGGAGCAGAACTGTTCTAGGTAATAACAAAATCGATTTGGACAAGACTATTTCAATGCTGGAAGAGCTCCTGCGATGCCCCCACTCTGATGACATTAAAAGGGAGGAAGCCCAACTCTTAAGTAGATTGGAGATTGTTTGGTGAAAAGAGGAGCGCTTCTTGTATCAAAGGTCTCTGGTGAGGTAGTTGTTGCTTGGTGGCAAAAACATCAAATTCTTCCATCTTTCCACCATTCAAAGGAGTCAGAAGAATAAAATCCTAGCTTTGCATGATGGCTGAGGTAACTAGACTAAGGATGAAACATATATTAAGCAAAGGTTCTTCTTCTACCATTTCTAATTCTTGTATAGTAGTGCTGGAATAAGAGGGTGTTAGCACTTAAATTTTGGCCCTCCGTTTTAGTGTCATAGTTTTGCAATTAGTCATGTCCAGTTGTATTTTGTCACAATTAGAGTTAATAAAAAATCCAAAAAATATTTTATGAGGTTTTTGGGAGATCATATTTAGTGTTACGATTCATCCGAAGTGTCCCGGGGCTTCATGGAATATTTTTGGAATTTTCCAAAAAGTAGCCAGAAATAGCCTAAAGCCATATGTTTGACCAGCACATTTTAGTTATTTAACAAGCTATTTTGGAAAAATATTTATTTCAAAACATTCCTCTCAAAGTTACGAGTCTATCCATATTTTTTCGGAATTTATTGGGTTCGGAAACACTTTGGAATGAATTTTTGGGAAAAAATAATAAAAGTCAGGAAATTGGCATGTGACTGGGCCGGTCAACGAGATGGCTGGTGATGATCGGCCGGTCATCTCACGTGACCAGACGGCCACCCACGGCGGGGCCCATTTTTTTCCCGAAAATGAATTTAAACTCGAATTTTCGAGCCTTTCAGAATTTTTCCAGAAATTTCCATTGCCCGGGTGGGCCCTATTTTAATTTTTGAAACAAAATGCGACGCCCCGACCCGTATTTACCATACATAGTAAACACGTGCCGGAACTGTAACGACTCAACCAAACAAAGCCCAGCATACAGTGTATACAACAGAAACTCTGGCTCAACAGCCCAAAATATAAACATCAGAAATCCGACCCTTCGGCCCAACATAAAAACCGTCATCCAAACTCGGGAACATCAATAACATCACAACCGGCCCAAGGCCCAACAATAACAATAATCAGCACAGCGGAAGACTTTTAAAACTCACAAAGACACTGTATGCGACACTGATGCAGACTAATGGATCCGAGTCCTGTCCTAGGGATAACGCCGCAGCCTGTCTGGAATGCATCATACCTGAACCACAAATAACTCAACCTACGGGATGAAAGCCCGCAGGTGAGGGGTGAGTCCGAAGTGCCCACCAACCGTGGATAGACAATCAATATGCAACACTATAAATTACTCAAGGTCGAAAACAGGCACAACAGCCAAACACACCCAATCCAAAAGGCTCGACCCAAAACTAGTCGAAGACCAAAAAGACTTAAACAAAAATCCAATTTCCAATTTTATCTTTCCGGGCCCTGTCATGGATAAGCTAGGGTTAGACCTGGTTATCAACATATCTCGGGTGCCAGATCAAAACCAAGAGAGCCCAGGGATCAATATCCCAAAATAGTAACCCAGGGATAGACATCCCAAATATAATCACGGGATAGACATCCCAAGCATAGACATGCTTATCACAAGTAACCCAGATCATGGCCACCACAAAACAGTCTTAAACCATCGAGTCGTACCACTACTTACCACGTGACAATTATATCATCATTATCCAAAGTACAGATCCCAGGGATCAACATCCCTAACCAAAACACCAGGATAGACATCCCAATCCAAAACCAAGGATCGACATCCTTATCACATTTTATTATTTAATCCATTATTCGTTGTACCAAAAAGACACAGGGATAAACATCCCAAAACTCAATGCACGAGGATAAGCATCCCAAAATCAAATCAAGGCACTAGGATAAACATCCCGAATCAAACCACAACAAATGTAACAATCAATAGTGCAACAATCGTCAAACACATCAACCGAGTAATATAGGCACATATCGAAGGAAATCCATCCTCACCTTAGCCGATACTCAACTCTGAAGACAATGACCGGCCTGAAGCCGGCTCCTCGGGAAACTGCCCGATATCAAACCTATACAACAAAACAACATGCTCACATAAATGCACATAATCGGTATGCTACGATGCCATAATCTGTAAATTAAACTCATCGGTAAAACTTCTCGATTATATATATTATATATATTATCATGAAATTATCCATTTATTATAATTAAACCTTTTTTCGAAAATATTTCGTATGTATATAAGGTTACAAAAATATATTTCCAAAGCTATTAAATCAAAATATTTCATTCAATAATATACTTTTTCCAAATTAATAAACAACATAATTTTTCTGGAAATTATGTCATATATATGTATTTTTTCCAAAACTATTTCTATAAAATATATTACTTGCCAAAATATAATTACCAGATATTATTATCTTTAGAAAACTATATTTCTATAAAAATTAATCATACAAAATTATTTTCTGAAAGTAAATACAAATTAATAAATATACCTATATATATTTTGCAAAGGTATAATACTTTCCAAATAATTATATATATCAAAGTAATTATATATTTTCAAAACTATTACTTTTGTATACCATAATTACATATTTTCAAAAAGGTAATCAGTTAGCATAATTTTTTAGGAAAAATAATATATATATAAAATTTCCAAAATTTTTTTCCATAGTATATATATTTTATTCCAAATAATAATAGTTTTTCCAAAACATAACTTAATTATTTATCAAAGTATATTTTTTTATATTTTCCTCAAAATACCAGAATTAAACTGACCATAATTTTCTCAAAGTAAATATATATATATTTTTTTCAAAATTAAATACCAGAAAATAAATATATATATATTTTGTTTTTTTTAAATAAAACCGGACTGGGCCATGAATAGTGCAGCCCAGATGAAGGTAGCAGGCCCGAAGCACTGGCCCACTCCCAGGCCTGGCCCGACACCAGCCACAGCCCAACCCAGGTAGACGCGACCCGCCCGCAAGCGTCCGGGTCGAACGGGGTCGCGGGTCTGCTCACCTTGGGTTGCAGCGGCGGCGGCGCGACAAACGCGAGGAAGGAAAGCGAGCGAGGTAGGGCGTGCGGCGGATGAAGGCGACGCGAAGGAGGCCGGAAGCTTGTAAAAGACCTAGAGAAGCAAGTAGCTCCATAGAGTACTTCTTCTCCGTTGTAAAACCGTTATGAAATAAATAAAATAAGCTTTCTTTTTAAATCAAAACTCTTATGTTACGAAGTCTTATGTTAAACAGAAAAATAAAACATCTCAAAGCAGAACAAAAATCAACAACAAGGATGTAAATCAAACATAAAGAAACTAAAAACAAAACTCGTTTAACAAAACCAAAACATAAAGAAGTTAAAATAAAAACATATTTTCATGATCAGCGCTCATATCGGTCGTAAACATCCTCGATCCCAAGAAACGTAACATGCACAGCTAACGGTAACGTCGGTTTCCCTCGTGAAAAAGATATCCGTTAACTCGCAAGGCAATGATCACGGGAACGTCTTGTGTCCCTCGAAGGAAATGACATCCACTTGTCCACAAGCCAAAAACGTCTTCCAGATATCGTATCCCTCCACGATGTCCAAACAGGTGCAACCTTGTCGCACATGCACTCCACTCGAGGTATGGTCCCATCAATCTAGCCACAACGGTCACGCATTCATGTGATAAAAGATGTAGAAAATATAGAAAAACCATAAAAAGAAACGCCAAGGTAGCCAGGGCGATAGAAAATTGTGAGATAGAGAAGAGCTGAAAAATACTTGCGCTTGTAGCCCGAAAAACGTATAAAGTGATAAAGCAATAAATGAGGCAACGGCAAAATTTTCAAAAAGCAACACCTTGAAGAATGGAAACGGTTTGGAGTTTTGTGAAAAGAATCTACTTTTCCTATCCCCGAAAAATATTTTATTTTTATTTTTATTTTTATTTTTATTTTCTTTTTCTTTTTCTCTTTTTTTTTCTTTGCCCTTTTTTTTCCATTTCCATCTCTTCCCTTTTTTCCCTTTTCTTTTCTTTTCTTTTCTTTTTTTTCCTTTTTTTTCTTTTTCTTTACTATTTCGCTCTCTTTTCTTTTCTCTTTTTTTTTCTTTCTTTCTTTTTCTCCTTTTCTTTTCTATTTCTTTTTTTTTTCGGGAACAGGTGGGGTCTATTCTTTGAAAAACAGGTAAACATTTTTCTATAAAAGGCAAAACAACGGTAAACAAAAACCACCAAGCATCTTAAAGCAAACAAAACGCTAAGACAAAAAAAACCACAATACTCAGAAAAACAAAACACCAACGCGTCCAAAACACGATGCCTGCTCCATCATCTGTCTTCTTTGTTGAAGGTGCCTCCCTAGGCAGAAGAAACCGGTTGGCCTACAGCCTGATCAATGAGCGTCCAGAGGAACTACCGAACGAGCTCGGTAGGATGCCCGTCTACTTTTCGTCGACGAACTCTACTCGTCGAGGTTCTTCGTCACTCCCATGGAAGAGACGTTCTTCCTAGAGGACCAGAGCACCTTGAGGACCTCCTTCTACGGCTCGGCCAATTCCGTCATGTTTTTCATTTCTGAAAGACTTCAGGAATTCAACCTAGATCCCACTTGCCATTTCCTGGACCAAGGCACCTACTACCAGCTCTCGGTGACTGCCCAGAGCATGCCCAGAGTAACTCGGTTACCCCCAACTTGGCCAAAGGCCCGTCTACTGGTGTGGAACTGCAGAGGAATCGGTAGGCGTTCCCAGGAGTTCTCGCGTACCCTGAGGGACCTGAAGAACCAGTACAAGCCCAACATGGTCCTTCTTACGGAGACCCAGTGGCAGCCTGAAGACGATCACGGTGTCATCCCACTCCGGTTCCCTCCAACAAACCGGTTCGAGCTTCCTGGCCAGAACAACACGGGCGACATGTGGTTCTCATGGAACGACAGCATCAGGGTCAACATTAACAATGACCCTAATAGCTTCAGGGTCAATGTTGTACCAAGAAGATGAATGTTTTTTTTATATAATAATATCAATGTAATATTAATATTAGCAATATTAATAATATTTATGTCTCTGCATATTTATGGCATCAATTACCTCTTATGTGAATGTTCTGCGGCAAGCTGGCGTCCCTCGACTGGATCCATCATGTACTAACTAAATCACATAAATGCAAAATAATAAACATATGGAGCAAGCTATGCACAGCAGATAAGCAATACAATCACCCAAGGACCTACCGCCCGCTCCGCTACCAAAAATGCGACGCCCCGACCCGTTTTTACCATACATAGTAAACACGTGCCGGAACTATAACGACTCGACCAAACAAAGTGCAGCGTACAGTGTATACAACAGAAACTCTGGCTTAACAGCCCAAAATATAAACATCAGAAATCCGACCCTTCGGCCCAACATAAAAACCGTCATCCAAACTCGGGAACATCAATAACATCACAACCGGCCCAAGGCCCAACAATAATAATAATCAGCACAGAGGAAGACTTTTAAAACTCACAAAGACACTGTATGCGACACTGATGCAAACTAATGGATCCGAGTCCTGTCCGAGGGATAACGCCACAGCCTGTTTGGAATGCATCATACCTGAACCACAAATAACTCAACCTACAGGATAAAATCCCGCAGGTGAGGGGTGAGTCCGAAGTGCCCACCAACCATGGATAGACAATCAATATGCAACACTATAAATTACTCAAGGTCGAAAACAGGCACAACAGCCAAACACAGGCAATCCAAAAGACTCGACCCAAAACTAGTCGAAGACCAAAAAGATTTAAACAGAAATCCAATTTCCAATTTTATCTTTCCGGGCCCTGTCACGGATAAGCTAGGGTCAGACCTGGTTATCAACATATCTCGGGTGCCAGATCAAAACCAACAGAGCCCAGGGATCGACATCCCAAAATAGTAACCCAGGGATAGACATCCCAAATATAATCACGGGATAGACATCCCAAGCATAGACATGCTTATCACAAGTAACCCAGATCATGGCCACCACAAAACAGTCTTAAACCATCGAGTCGTACCACTACTTACCACGTGACAATTATATCATCATTATCCAAAGTCCAGATCCCAGGGATCAACATCCCTAACCAAAACACCAGGATAGACATCCTTATCACGTTTTATTATTTAATCCATTATTCGTTGTACCAAAAAGACACAGGGATAAACATCCCAAAACTCAATGCACGGGGATAAACATCCCAAAATCAAATCAAGGCACTAGGATAAACATCCCAAATCAAACCACAACAAATGCAACAATCAACAATGCAACAATCATCAAACACATCAACCGAGTAATATAGGCACATATCGAAGGAAATCCATCCTCACCTTAGCCGATACTCAACTCTGAAGACAATGACCGGTCCGAAGCCGGCTCCTCGGGAAACTGCCCGATATCAAAACCTATACAACAAAACAACATGCTCACATAAATGCACATAATCGGTATACTATGATGCCATAATCTATAAATTAAACTCATCGGTAAAACATCTCGATTATATATATATATTATCATGAAATTTTCCTTTTATTATAATTAAACCTTTTTTCGAAAATATTTCGTATGTATATAAGGTTACAAAAATATATTTCCAAAGCTATTAAATCAAAATATTTCATTAAATAATATAATTTTTCCAAATTAATAAACAACAAAAATTTTCTGGAAATTATGTCATATATATGTATTTTTCCCAAAATTATTTCCATAAAATATATTATTTGCCAAAATATAATTATCAGATATTATTATCTTTAGAAAACCATATTTCCAGAAAAATTATTCATTCAAAATTATTTTCTGAAAATAAATACGAATTAATAAATATACCTATACATATTTTGCAAAGGTATAATACTTTCCAAACAATTATATATATCAAAGTAATTATATATTTTCAAAACTATTACTTTTGTATACCATAATTACATATTTCCAAAAAGGTAATCAGTTACCATAATTTTTCAAGAAAATAATATATATATAAAAAAATTTCCAGAAATTATTTCCATAGTATATATATTTTTTTCCAAATAATAATAGTTTTTCCAAAATATAACTTAATTATTTATCAAAGTATATTTATTTATATTTTCCTCAAAATACTAGAATTAAACTGACCATAATTTTCTCAAAGTAAATATATATATTTTTTTTCAAAATTAAATACCAGAAAATAAATAATTATATATATCTATATATTGTTTTTTTTTAAATAAAATCGGACTCGGCCATGGATAGTGCAGCCTAGACCAAGGTAGCAGGCCCGAAGCACAGGCCCACTCCCAAGCCTGGCCCGACACCAGCCACAGCCCAACCCAGGTAGACGCGACTCGCTCGCAAGCGTCCGGGTCGAACAGGGTCGCGGGTTTGCTCACCTTGGGTTGCAGCGGCGGCGGCGCGACAAACGCGAGGAAGGAAAGCGAGCGAGGCAAGGCGTGCGGCGGATGAAGGGGACGCGAAGGAGGCCGGAAGCTGGTCGCGGCGGCTGAGCAGGAGCGCGGGAGAAGCAGATCCGCCCGGTCTGTTCGCGGGTCAACGCCTCCCACAGGCGCGTCAGGCGGCGGCAACAGGCTGAGGCAGCGCAGTTGAGGTCACGACGGCGCGGCGATCCTGTTCGTGGCGGTGCTGAGTTGAGAAGCGGCGCCGGTCGCTTCCACGTGAACAGTATCCGGGAGAGGAGGGTGACGGCACTGTTCACTCTTTTTTTTTTATTTCTTTCTTTTTCTGTATTTTTCTTTTCTTTTTCTTTCTATTTTCTTCTCTCTTTTTTTCATTTTCTGAATTATTATTTTTTATTTTTTTCTTTTTCCTCTCTTTTTTTCTTTTCTTCTTCCTCTCCGTTTTTCCGATTTTCTTTATTTTCTTTCTTTCTTCTTTTTCTTTTTTCCTTTTTCTCTTTCTTTTTTTTTCCCTTTTTCTCTCTTTTTTTTCCTCTCTTCTTTTCTCTCCTTTTCTTTTTCTTCTCCTCTTCTTCTCTTCTCCTGCTTTCTTCCTCTGGTTTCGTTTCATATAGGTGCACAGGAGAAAGGCTGCGCCGCCTTGCATTATTGAGGCGGCTCAATAATGCAGGGTCGTGTCCAGACCGGACCAGAAAATAACTACATACCCCCTTAGTTATTTTCCGGTGTGATTTTTTTGAGGATTTCAGGACCTGAAAAATACCAACTTAGGTTCGAAAAATCCACGGAAAAATTACAAACGCGGGAAAAATCTCGGTTTCGAAAAACGACGCTCGATTACCTTGAATTAATTACCCAAGATTAATTCTTTCGATAATTCACTGTAAAAAGACTTTTACAGTCCCGGTAAAAATACCAAATTTTTACCCGAGCTGTTACATTTTGGCCTGAAGCCATGAAAATTTTACTTTCTCGTTAAAAACTCATTCCCTATCCATTTTCCAAACCGTCTTTTGCAACGATCATGTTTTTAACATGAAAAAGTATTTTTCAGCATTTTTTAAGAATTTTTCGAGATTCGGGTAGGCCCAGTTTTGTTTTTTCAAAGTTTTAGCGTGAAATTATGACGATTTTCAAACTTCTCTCAAAAACGTATTTCTCAAGCCGTGTCTTTGCAAGGATGACAAGATACGGGAGTACTTCTAGCATTTTTTCTGAAATTTTTCTAATATTTTCGCGGAGGCCGATGTAGGGTACCAACCAAGTTATACTTGGGTTAATACTTAACTCTTGCTTCAACCTTCAACAAAGCATGCCATATTCACAGTTGGAAATGGCCACTAGGTGCATGTTTGGGGTGATAACTGGCATCTTAGGGATGGGAGGTTTCGGTTTGAGTCACCTGTGTTGATCTTGTCGGCATCTGCTACAGTCAACCAACATACAGATGCCAGTACAAAAGAATAGGATCGAGGACTGGTGGATAGTACTTTCAATCCTAAGGAGGCAAGAGTGATGAAGAGTAATCCCTTAAGTAGCGTTTGGTACATGGGATTACGTTGGGACGGGACGGGACAAGCCAGTTTGTCCCGTGTTTGATGCGCCTTGGACGGGACGCAAGAATGGGACACGCTGGGACACGGAGGGACGCGAGAATAGAACACGTCGTCCCCTCCAAGAGATAGGGACACGAGGGGACAGGACGGGACAAGATTTTTTTTCCAATACTAGCCCTTCCTAATTAGTAATAATCCCAAAGTACCCTCTACTTATATCAAATTTAAATTCATAAATAATAATAATAAGATTAATAATAATAACTAAATTTAAATTAAGTATTATCTTAATAATATTAAATGTACTAAATATTAATAAAAATAAAAATATTAAATATAATATTAATATTATTCAATTCTATTCATTTTAGACATCATGAGGTGAAATCATTTTTGAAGGATTAAGTTAGGATTAAAATAATTAATAATAATCAGATATTAAATATTAAAAATAATATAGTGTTCCTTACCTCAAAGCTCATCAATCATTTTACCTTTTAATTTTTACTTTAAAAATATTAAACATATAAAAATGTTAATTTTAAAATTTCAATATTTAAATATTCATAATTTTATATCCAATAATTTTAGTCACTAGGTTGTCGGTTTGTATATTTTATTGAAAATAACAAATAATACATTAAAATTGTATCATGGGTAAAATAGACATTATACAGTTTAGTCCACAGGACAACAATTTCTGTCCTTAGCATACCAAACAGCCTTTCAAGACACAGTCCAGTCCAGTCCAGTCCCGTCCCGTCCAGTCCTGTTCCATCTTGTTCTGCAACCAAATGCAGCCTTAGGTATTAGCGACCAGCAGGACTGCTAATCATGGCATTACACTAATACAGGAGAGTACAATGGCTATTATTATGCTATCAGTACTGTTAAAGTTGATCAGTTGTTGTCTTGAGTATTGAAGGTTGTTGTCTTGTTGTCTGCTATCAGTACTTTGTTTGAAAATAAGGAAAGTGTGCAAGTTGTATTTCAACATATTGTGTCTTTAATGCATTAATTGTTATGTCTTTAATATTATGTTTTACTTTAATTTAAAGTAGCTTACAAATAAGTTTTGGAAAAATAAATTAATTAATTATATCCAGGCATGCCAAAGCCTAATGTATTGGAAAACCTGAGTCCAATTGGTATTAGAATAAATAATCCAATCAGTTTTCTCTTGAGTGTGTTTATATTGCAAAGTGTATGTTCTTTGTACCTTGTTCATAGTTTAAATTTCTGGAAATTTTTTGGTTTTTGGATTTTTTGGGCCCTATGTTTGGTGGTTTGGCCAATTTGGCACCCGATATTTTTTTTTGGCCAGGCATATATCCCGAGATTGCATGGGCAGGCCAAACGTAGACCCCTGGTCAGGCACCTGCTGACGTGGAGGCTGCCCGGGGTTTTGCGCGTGTTACTGTAGCAAAACGACGTCGTTTTAAGTGAGAAAACGTCACCGTTTCATGCCACGCCGAACACAGGTGGCTTAGTGCGGCCCACCTAGCTTAAATCCTAAATTCTGCCCAAACCGAACCGGAACCGAAACGAATTAAAACTTTTTTTTTCCTATTTTCAATTAAATATATTTTTTTTGAAAAAAGCCTGTTAAAGGAGCACAAGGGTGAAAAGAAAACCAGGTCATTAATATTTTAATTTTTAAAACCTCCTCATCACTCCAAAAAGAAACATTAAATTCTTTAAAATTTGCAGAAACCTTCCAAAAAAACAAACGGATTGAAGGATAAAATCATAAGAAATGTCAAACTAATTAAAATTCTTTAAAGCCTAAATAGTCACCGGACAGAAAAAAGGAAAAAAATCCAACATCGGACTCTTCTTTCTCCTCAACCTTCAGCACCGGGCACACCACCAGCGGCGGTGGCACCACCCCAGCAACTGGATCTCAAGCCAACTTCTCCCATCCACCACCACTAGATGGAACTGAAGCCGACTTCTTCCAGCCGGCAGCTACAAGTTCAGTGACGTCTTTTCCGGCTTAGCCGATTACCAGATTCAAGGACAAGGGCTCCCTTCTCTTCTCCATTGTCATTTCCACCTCCACTGCCGCTGCATTTGCCTCCTCCCCTCCGGCCTTGAGTCCACCGTCATGCAATTATCATCCATTCCTCATCTCTCACTTTTTGTTTCTTCTTGGGAGGTTTGAAGGGATTTCGTGTTCAAAAATTAGTTGCTTTTGGTATCAATAATTGTTGTTATTGGAGAAAAAGGAGTCGAGGGAGGAAATCGAGGGAGGAAGAGCTGTGATATAAGTGGTGAGTAGTTATTGTGTTGTTTAAGGGTGCCGTGGATGGAGGAGGAGCACATCCTATCTTTAAGGAGTTGAAAAGGGTTTCTTTTGGGGTTCCAAGGAGTTGCAGAGGATTTCTTTTGGGTTCCACGGTGGGGAGAAGGTGACTGATCAGGGAATAGGTTTATCTTTTGGGGTTCCAAATAATCGTGTATTTTTGGGTTTATCTTTTTCATTTGGGTTTATCGTCTTTTTTCTTTTTGGAATAGGTTTATCTCTTTTATTGTATTATATAATTTCTTTGTGTACCAAAAAAAGTGGGACATCTATACATAATTATCTTTTTATATTTACTAAAAAAATTTAGGTTACGGCAATCGCAATGAAGAACAACAATCCCACCCCGAGGTCCCACTACTTTCGGGTCAGTTTTTGAAGCGGTTGCGTCAAAAAAAATATAGCATGTGGAGCCCAAAAAGACACGTGGATCTAATGTGTCCACCCACACCAAAACAACGCCATTTTAACTCGGAACGATGTCGTTTTGAGACATCCTCAGAAGGCCAATTTCGGGTGGCTTGCCACATCAGCAGGTACCCGACCAGGGGATCACAATTGGTCTGCCCAACAAATGTCGGGGTATATGACCGTGCAAAAAAAAAAGTTGAGGTATATAATTGGCCAATAAGGGGACCTAAAAAAACCAAAAATCCGAAATTTTTGCTTGAATGTTTTTAGTATTCTTCATTGAGGTCTTGAGAGTGATTTGTTAAACACCAATTCTTTTCTTTTCTAAGTGTTTTTTGAGAGTCATCAAGGTTGTTTGATCACAAATACAACATCCATTTGGTATCAGAATCATAATTCTTCGACCAGTGTTCTTGAGTTTTCTGAAAAATTCCAGAATTGTGCAGCTAGTTTCTACCTTGTTGTTGTCCTATTTCCAACAAGTACATTGTACCCTCAAATAGCACAGTGGGAGTCAGGCACGGATGGTATTTGGAGATCCTGGTGGCGCCATTTATGGAAAATGCAAACTTGGTCTCTCAGCATATCCCTATTCATGATGCCTTCCCTCGGTGTAATATTATTGCACCAGCAACCCCAATGCATTTAATTTTGAAGTGTTCGTAGGGTCAATAGGTTTGTTCACGATGCCCTTTTTCTATCTTGACACCTGATTCAGATTTGATGTCTTGTGGAGAATGGCTCCACCTGGTGGCTACAGTGCAGGGTGGTCTACATTGGAAAAATGCTTAGTGATTATGTGGCATATATATGTGGAAAGTTAGAAACCAGTTTAGTTTTCAAGACCATAGCTCTCCAGTTGGGCAACTTGTCCACTATCCATGGACTTACTTTCCCAGTTCCAACAAGTTCAAGTGGTTTTTAGTTCTGCTACATGTGTACCACGCCCTGAATCTTGGACACCTCCCCTATCAGGCTACTTCAATTTGGATACTGATATGTCTTGCATCAGGGGTACGGGTTCCAGCTCAGACGAGGCGCTTGGAGATCATTAGGGTCATGCCATCGCTGCGGAATGATCTGCACTCGCACCACAGTATTCGCGATGGAGAAGCCCTAGTGTTCGCCATGGGCTGCAGCTTGCTCATCACTCATTCCATGGGGAGAAACTGATTTCTGAGTCGGACTGCATTTTGTGTTGATCCAAGCTATCAAGAGTCATTCTGCAGATTCATCCCAGTTCTGTCGTCTCATTAGAGATATTTTACTGCTTTCGTCTTTGTTTTTATACTTCCACCTTTCTGTATTTCTAGAACATGTGATAAGGGGGTAGATGCCATCGACAGGTGGGCTACTACTTCCAATCCTTCCATTTTGGGCAATCATTCTACCAACGGCTCTTGTACGTTTGGTGGCAGATGATGTCCATTTGTCTGCTTCACATTCCAATTCTCAAAATAAAAATTGAGGCTAAACAAATTAACATGGTTGCAATATTTCAAGCCCGCATGGAACTTCTGATCAACTGTAATTCTCTTTATCTTGATTAGAGTTTTTACGAAACTAACATTTTAAGTATACTGCAATATGGCTATGTATAAATGTATACTTTTTTGAGTATTATAATTTATAAGGGGATGGTGTTTTAGGGGCTGCTGGATGAACGCTGGGAATGAGAGGATAAGAAGGAATACATATCTATGTGCAGCATCAACTTGACTGCTTCACCAACTGCACCCGCTAAATAAAAGCGTTGGTGATAACAGGTAGACAGAAGCTAGCTAGCTAAATCCTATTTTCAAACCAAAGATATATTATTTATTTTTATTTTTAAAAGATAGCCCTCAAAATATATACTTTCTCCATGTCTAGATTTACTTAACGAGTAAAACAAGGAAAAACAGTTGAGCGTAGCGCCTACAAAGATTAACCAAAGGAAATGGACAGAAACAGTTCGGGTACTCCAATCAATCTTGTTTCACATCATCAAAAGCCCTACTTACTCCGGGATCAAGAAAGCTAGCTAGAAATTAACTCACAGTAATCGGACTTCAAAATAATTCATCAATATATGCAGAATACATAAATATAAATGGGAGTGCGTTCCGGTAAATGGAACAGTACGTCCCGCAGGAATCGAAGAGCTATATCTGCCTGCCTTTTCATCAACCTCACAACATTACTACATACGTCCGTACTATAAACTCATGTGCAGGTAAATGCATGATGATCAGCACTATATTCACAAAGAAAGAAGAAGAAAATATAGCCATTTGGATTAACTATGCTCCCTCAATTGTCAATTAATTAACTAAGCACGTCGAAAAAATAAAATAAAATATATAGTTAGTGTGTTGAGAGATAGATCATGAGAGTTGCTCCTCCTGGCTAACTTCGCCGTCATCTTCAGGAGCTGGCAAATTGAGATCTAAGAAATCACGCTGATGATCAACTACTAGCGAGCTTGCAGCAGCAGCAGCACTAGTAGTAGCATTATTCCCGACCACACCCAAGTAAGAAAAATGTATTTTCTTGTGGCCACCCAGTGCCTGACCAGACTCGAATACTTTATCACAGAATTGGCATTTGAACATTTTCTGCTCCACAACAACAACAACAACGTCCCTCCCTTTATCATCATCACCACCACCACCACCACCACCAACTACACAACCACCATTGCTTCCTTCTTGTTCAGATTCCTCCTCCTCATCATCATCATCCTCCACGTGGGTTTTCATCCTCTTATGACTGGCTCTATGTCCCCCTAATGCCTGATAGGATCGGAACCCTTTCTTGCATGTTTCACATCTATACCTAGGCTTAGCAAGCTTGGATCGGGCTGCAGGGAACATGTCTACATCATCATCATCATCATCATCTTCTTCTTCTTCCTCCTCTACCCCTACCTGATCCAGTCTCTGCTTCTTTTCTAACACTACTGGCTCTTCACTTTTAATCCATTTATTATGGCTTGCAAGCATTAAAAGACATCTAGCTACATCTTCCTCAGCAAATATTTCAGAGACGGAACTTACCTGCTCCTCCGGAGACGAGGATTTTCGGTGCCTTTTGGATCTTCGCCTCGTGGGGTTTCTGTGGGACGACTCCGTCTCCTCGTCGCTCTCGCCCCCGTTTTCATCGTAGAGGAGAGGAGCAGCAAAATTGGGTTTTGTCGCCAGGGCTTCATGATACGATAAGGAGTGCAAGGGCGGCTGCTCCTTCTTCTGATGATGATGATTAGTAGCACAAGAGGAGGACGGTGATTTTGGTGGGGAGCACGGAGGTTGGATGAATGGTTTCGGTGGAAGGGGTAGTTTTGCTAGGTGAGATCTCATATGGCCGCCCATGGCTTTGCCATTAGCAAACCTTCTGTTACAGATCTTGCAGATTCTGTTGTTCTTCTCCATTTAATGCCGATGAAAACAAAATAAAAATAAAAAATAGCGGCGCTGGAGATTAACCCAGAAACCTGTCTCCTCCTCTTTTGCTGCTTCTTCGCTCTGTGTATATGGATGCTTTTATCTCTACCAACGAATGAACCAACGGACGGACACGGACGGAGAGGGTTAGGGTATTATTTTGCTTCGCAGTGAAAGCAGTAGTAGTAGTCCCCAACTTAAAGAGTAGGTGACAAGCATCCGCTTTAGTCATATTAGGAGAGTGTATAAAGTCATTATGCTAGTTTCCATATATCTATATCTATATTCTATATATAAACAGCACGAACTTAGAAAAAAAAAGAAAAAGAAAAGCACCCCTATTGATTTTATTATTATATTTTAATTAATGACTTAATAGTCAACACAAAAATATCAACCTCCTCACTAGAAACAATTAAAGAGTCCTAGAGTTCATCGGATTATAATTCCACCAAATATTTTAGCTATACTTACTATATATATAAAAGCACTAACTAAAAAAACAAAAAAGAACGGAAATTAAAAGACAAAAATACCCCTATTTATTTTATTATTATATTTTAATTAATGATCTAATATTCAATATAAAAATATCAACCACCTCACTAGAAACAATTAAAGAGAGTCCTAGAGTTCATTGGATTACAATTCCAACTAGATTCCTCCGTTATATATAGGAACGAGCACCAAATATTTTTGTGACCAAATATTTTGAATATATGTTTGTTCACTTGGTTTTTTTTTTCTTTAGAAAATTTTCTACATAATAGATGATGAATTACGAGTATATATTTTATTGCTTATCAATATCTTTTTCGGCCAAATTTTTCCCCACCAACCAATAAATCCATTACATTATATATTCTCAATAAAAACTAGGATACATATTGGGTTTTTGGGTTTCATAGTCCCCCATTTTTGCGTTTTGGCCAATTGTGTACCCGGACTTTCTGTTTGGCCGGTCATCTATCCCCGGCTTTTCCTGACAGCCCGATCGTGATCCCCCTGGTCAAGTACTTGCTGACGTGGCGGGCTGCCCAATTTGAGCTTCTAGGATTGTCTTAAAACGACGTCGTTTTAAAGGGTTGGGTGGACATATCAGATCCATGTGTCTTTGTGGCCTCCACGTGCTACCAACCCGAGTTTTTCGCCCAACCGACCAGAAACTCGACAGATACCGAAACGAAACCTGACCCGTACCCGGTTTGAAATTTATTAAAAAGCACCCCTTCTTATTAATAAATAAACAATAATAATATTATTACTATAAAAAAACAATAATAATATTATTTTATATATATATATATTAATCCAAACTTTAAAAAATTCATAAAACAAAAAGAATTGAAAAAAATACAAACTATCAAAACGATCAGTAAAAGGTTAAATAAATGCTCCAAAACTCCCAACTCCAAGCCAACCCCTAAATCCCCAATTCTTGAAGCCATGGGTGTCGTGGGGGCAAGGAGGAGGAGGTAGTGGCAGTGCGTCCTCGTCATGTCTCGCTTGCTAGATGATGCTGAGCCTTTAGAGGCGCGAATCGAGGCAGCGATGGAGCTCACAAGAGGGTTGGTTGGATGCGGTTGGGCAAGAGGAAGAGTCCGGCGTGTCCTGTGGTGGTTGGCGTGGCCGGCGACGTCGGTGGAGGAGCGGACAGGCGAGGCTCGGATATGAAGACTTTGAGGCCGTCTTCGAGGTTCGTGCAATTTTCCTTGGCTACTGCCGGTGTGCTTCTGGAGCTGACGCGCGTCGTCATTTTAGCCACGGCCACGGCCATTAGGATGGGGAGGGAGATCAGATCGAGGTGGCAGAGGAGAAGAGAACTGGAGGTCGAGATCTAAAGAGGCAAAATTGTGATTATGAAGAGGAGAATGATGATGGCGGTGACGTGTCATGCCGAGGAGTTGCCCTCTACTCCTCTTGGCTTGGATTGAAATGGGTGGAAGAATACGGGGGTTTTGATTCTTTTTGCTGATTTTAATCGTTGTTGCTCATGTTGTAGTGCTCCAATCGGGTAGCGATGGTGGTGGCTTCGTCATGTTCAACTCGGTTGATGCATGTTGTGATGGAGTCGAGCTCAACCGGTCGGTGACGTGGGAGGAGGAAGGCAACGGTGTTGTTGGTTTCACCGTTTATTTAGTCGTCGGTAATAGTGGTGCTTGGCCCGCGGTGAAGAGGAAGAGGAAGATAGGCACGATGTCATTTAGTTTTTTTTTTCTTTTTTGCGCATATATGGGAATGATGGTGCTTGCATAGCAGATTCTTTTTAAAAAATTGTGTTTATTTTTGGGTAAATCGCATATATAGGGTCCGTATTATTTCAAAAATATCGCTTGGGGTCTATACTTTATTTTTCCCTTTTACGGATCTGTACTCTTATTTTCCGTCCCTTTTAGGGGTCTCGGGCAGTCCACGTCATCAGAAGGACTGCCCGAGACCCCTAAAAGGAACAAAAAATAAGAGTACAAACCCGTCAAAGGGACAAGAATTAGTGCAGACCCCTAAACAATACTTTTGAAATAGTACGGACCCTATATATGCAATTTACTCGGAAAAAAAACTCATGTACAACCTGTAGGGAAACTACCGTAAAGTTGAAAATGGCCATAACATCCTGTTCGGAACTCGTTTTGGTTCAAATTTTTTTCCTCATTCTTATTTTAACATGGACTAATGGATAGTACCAGTCTCCACACTTAGCTCAAAATTTGAAAAATTCGCCTAAAACTAGTGCTGTAAATTCGAAAATGGCCATAACTTCTCGTCTGGAATTCGTTTTGGTTCAAATTCTTTTCCCCGTTCTTATTTTAACATGGTATAAAGGATAGTATCAGCCTTCATTCTTATCTTGAAATTTGAAAAATAGCAGAAAACTGATGTACTAACCCCTAGGGAAAATGACCGAGAACAAGAAAATGGCCATAATGAGTTACTAGTTTTGGACAAGAAGTTATAGGGTCCGTACTATTTCAAAAGTATCGTTAGAGGGTCTGTACTATTTCTTGTCCCTTTTACGGGCCTGTACTCTTATTTTTCATTTCTTTTAGGGGGTCTCTGGCAGCCCCACTGGTGACGTGGACTGCCCGAGACCCCTAAAAGGAATGAAAAATAAGAGTATAGACCCATTAAAGGGGAAAAAAATAGTACAGACCCCCCAAAAGATACTTTTGAAATAGTACGAATCCTATATATGTGATTTACCCTTTATTTTTCCTTTTTAAATAGTTTTAGAATTAATTTATAATATAAAATTAAATCTAAGTGAGAATCTTATGTCATCATTACGATATTATTTGTTTAAATTTTTAAAATTTAATCATACAATCAGAAAATGACTTAAGAATAGACATTTATTTTAAATTTTTTTGTATTTTTGAAGGTTCAAATTTGATCATACTCTTTATTTATTTTATTTTTATCATCATCATCATCATCATAAAATTTTGTCTTATTATTATTATTAAGAAATTGTATGTGCTTTTTTAAAATTTAAACTGGTTGCGGGTGGGTTTTCCGGCGGGGTTTTGGGTCGG
The DNA here is from genome assembly GCA_028386065.3 of Turnera subulata. Classification (NCBI taxonomy): domain Eukaryota; kingdom Viridiplantae; phylum Streptophyta; class Magnoliopsida; order Malpighiales; family Passifloraceae; genus Turnera; species Turnera subulata. The sequence continues at coordinate 182,730 of JAKUCV010005653.1, read as the reverse complement.
TTGGATAAAAAGCCTAGATTAGTAGCATGCGGGGCCATATATACACATGGATGTAATGTGTCCACCTAATTCTCCAAAAGGATATACTTTTTTTTTCTTTTTTTGCCAATTTTCCCATCAACCATTCTAATCAGAATCCATTGATTTTTTTTTTTATTTTGCTATTTCAAGTTTATGTTCTTTGCTTATTGTTATCTTTTAAACTGTAACAATTATTCTCATTTTATTTCTTTTTTGCTTATTTTTTATTTTTTTTATTTTGGTGATAAATATCTTCTTTACTTTTTCTCACAATCCCTATTCCCACTACATATATATATATAGTAAAACATATCTCGTGATAAAATTTAATAGACTAGAAGTAAATACTTTATATAAAAACATAATTTCTGCCACCTCCCTTAGGTCAAATAAAATATTTAATATTTTTTTTAAACCCAAACAATTAATACTGTTCCTCTCAAACAATTAATCTTTATTTGGTTTCGTTTATTTTTTTAAAAAGAAATTAAGGTAATATTGGATCAAAATTTTCTATATAAAATATAATATGTATTATTTTACTCTACAGTAAAATCCTTTATTAAAATTTAGTACTATATATTTATTACCTAACTTATTAATTAATGCGGGCTAATAAAAGTCTATTATTATAATATTGTTTGTTTATTCGGTTTTTAATGTTATTTTTCCGTGATGAAAAATTTAATAGGTGAGCTATAGTGCATCCCATCAATAAATTTCAAGGAAAAAATGCAGAAAAATCAAAAGAAGTTCAACCCCGATCATGCCAAATAATAAATCCATAAGCCAACTCTGAGTTAGTGTCACCTTTGTAGGCCCAATTTGGCTGAGAGGGGGGTGAATTAGCCCCTTTTCGATTAATCACTGGTTTGGCACGATTGATGCCAAATCCTTTTTGGACTCGGGTCTGCAGATTATGAGCACTAAATGCACACACTAATACACACTTAAGAGAGAAAGGTTAGAGAGATTGGCGCAGCAATTTAGAGTGGTTCGCCACTAAGGACTACATCCACTACTCAAGGAGTCCACCTTGAGATTTCTAACCTTCACTATACCGTGGCTTTTACGGGTTCAACCACAACCTTTTACAAACTTTTTCCTAGGCTAAGCTCAAACCTATCACTCACCACAAACCTCCCTGGTTTGTTGAATCCCACCTTAGCAAACTAATCCCAAGTTCCCACTAAGGTGTTTCTGATCTCACAGCAAGGAATCTTCAATGACAATGTCAAGAAGATGTACAATTAAGCTAAACTCTTTAGCCTTATAGATAACACTCAATTTAGGCTCTTTTGGAGAACTGCAAGTATAACTCAAGTAGTATGATGTCAAGACTTCGTAATAGCAGCTCTCGCTTGAGTTCTTTAGTCTTCCTTCAATTTATAGAGGCTGGGAGAAGTGGTAGCCTCATCATCCAACGGCTAGCTGTCACTTTCTGCTACCTCGAGATTTGGCATCATTGGCTCCAAAACGTTCATCACTCTAATTCCAGAAAGTGGTCTGCATATGCTGAGCCGGTGCCTAGGTTTGAATCTATTAAGTTGGACTGAATCAGAATGAGTCGTTGTGAGAGCTTTGCAGTCCTTTAAACAAACACCTGCAGAACAGAGAGAAACAAACTTGCGGGTTTTGTGCTCATAGGAGCGCCTCCAACAGAGGCTCCAAAGTACAAGAAAGTCAGCCAAAGCTTAGTAGACTCCTAGGTTTGATGATCCTAGGTTGACTAGATTCGAATATATCCGTTGTCAAACCTGCCCAGATCTTTATTTAAACATTTTCTGAGTTAGAGTAGGCTAGGTTCCAGATTTATGGATTATGGGAGCGTCATCAACAAATGGTCCCAATGTTAAAGAAAATCAGCCCCTGCTCGATGGACCAACCACATGCTGGACACCTATGTTTAATGATCCTAGGTTAGTCAGATTCGAATCTATCCGTTGTGAGACCTACCCAGATTCTTAGTCCAACATTTTTTGAGTTAAACGAAGCTAGATACCAGGTTTATAGAGTACGGAAGCGCCTCCAACAAGTTGCCTCAAAGTTCCAGAAAATCAGCACAAGTTGGACAGATACCTAGGTTTGATGGTCCTATGTTTGGGCTAAATCGAGATGAATCTTTCTAACTCCTGTCCAGATCAATAAACAAATATTTTCTAAGTTGAATCATGCTAGATTTCCGGTTTATAGGGTCTAGGAGATTCTCCAACATTTGCCTCAAAGTTGTAAGAAAACCAATGTGGTCCAAGGGCATGAAAGAGACTAAAACCCATTAAAATAATACCACTAGCATACATACCAATCCCACTAACCTCAAACCTTATAAAATCTGATTTTATTATTTAATTCAAGGATTTGGGTGGTGGATTAAAATATTCATAAACCTAGTTTGTCATTAATCAAAACCAATTAAGCACATGGTTAGGTAATTAGATTAAAATATCAATTAGCACTAATTGGCTAATTAATTAATCACTAATGCACATGTTAATTACCTTAACCCAACAACCTTCGGGCTGTGCAAACTATGTATTTTAATAACTTAGAATTGCTAGCTTCAGACTAGTGCATTCCAACTTATGGCTGGATATGGTAACTTTCAATGACTAGAATATTTATGTAGTACAATCAAAATGATAACGCAGGTAATCTTTCCATAATTTGTTTGTTACCTGCGGCAGTAACTTTTGTGCGTAATATAGAGATATTTAACATCTCTTTCACTTATTGTCTCAACGTATTATCCGTTTGAAACGAATATTAATAAATTCCTTTGATACTTCAACAAAATTTCCTTTTATATTAATGTAAGTAGGAAAAAAAATTTACTCTTCAGGAGTATAATAAAATTCATACTCTTCCAGAGTGTAAATATATGCTCTTCTAGAGTATACTAGAACTTGTGCTCTTTCAGAGCATATTAGTCTATAGTAAAACTTGTGCTCTTCCAGTGCTTAAATATTTGCTCTTCTAGAGCATGGTAAAACTTGTACTCTTTCGGAGTTTAAATATATGCTCTTCTAGAGCATAGTAAAACTTGGAGATAAATTTTTTTTTTGTCCTTTAACTTTGTTAATTTCTCAAGAGTTGTCTCTAATCTTTTTTTTTTTTGACGTTTTTTTGTCCCTCAACCTCATAAATGTCTCGAGTCTCCGTCCTTTTTTATTTCGAATTAATTAAACCATAATTTTTTCTGTTTTTTCTATTAGCAATATTACTTTTTCGATTTTCTAAAGGAATTAGAAAATGAAATAGGAAGAAAAAAGAGGGATAATATTAAAAAATTCGAGCACAGTGGGACCCACAGTCTACGTGGCGCCACGTGTCTCTCACTGAGTGGGTTACCTACTAAGGAAGGTAAAAAGGACGGACACTCGAGAGGTTGAGGGACAAAAAAAACATCAAAAAAAAGATTAGGGACAACTCTTGAGAAATTGACAAAGTTAAAGGACAAAAAAAACATTTATCTCGTAAAACTTGTGCTCTTCCACAGCATATTAATCTTCTTCTCCTTCTTTTTTTTTTTTTTTAGATTGTGCTATCATATGCTACTTACAAAAAAATCTGTTTATTAAATACAGAATGTGTTATTGCATTGTTTTCAGGACAAATGCCCGTGTCATTATTGTAGAAATCATAGTTTCATATTCATATTAAAAATATAACAGATATAACATATTGTAAAAATAAATATAAGTAAAAGTAAATAAGTAAAATATGATAAAATAAAACATATAGTAACATGATGAAGTTAAATATAAAATAATCAATTTTTCTTCTTTGTACTTTTTTCTTAAAATATGTATACGCTTGCACCTTTAGGGTAAGCAAGATAAATAAAAATATCCCGAAATGAATCCATCTAGAAGTTTATATTATGGTCATTGTGAACATCCAAATTTGACCTACACATTCTTATAAATTAAATTTTAACTAGTATGCCTAAACCATGAGATTGATGAGATGATTTGGTCTTGGATTAAAGTATATTTAGAATTTATTTTTCTAGAATTGACATATTTTATAATTTGACCCTTTATGTATTTGAACATTAGGATTAATGAGATGATTTAATCTTAAGATAAACATATATATTAAGGTTTAATTTATTTAAATATGTCCCATTTTGATTAATTTTTGCTTTCTTATTTATTCTTAATCCAATTATATTGAGATGATTTTTTTTTGGTTGAAATATGGATTTTACAGAGTTGATTAGCCCATAAACACATTACTTGCAGACTAATTTTAGCTCTGATTTTCGTAGAAAATCAGAATTAAATCATCCTTTGAAAGGTAAATATATTTTTGGTATGATTCTTGCATAAAATGGGGGTTTAATGTGTATCAATCAGTTATGGAATGATTAGGAGGAGTACTAATCAAGAAAAGAGGATTTTCTAGGTTGATTATACGGTTAGATCAAATCAAAGCGGAATTAGAGGGATTGGGGGCCGAAAATGGAAAGAACGCGTGAAACCCAGAGGAGTCGGGCGGCCATCTCAGGATGACCGCCAGATCCTGGCGGTCATGCAAGGATGACCGCTGGGTATGGCGGTCATGGGCGCCTAAAATGTGAGAGGGCTGATAATCAATAGAAAGTGCTTTTTCTTTCCTATCTCGATGATTGCATTTCATGATTTAGAAAGTGACATAGTTTATGCTAAGGTGAATGGATTTTGCAAATATTTCAAGTTTGGCTTGCCAAACTTCCAAACGGATCAATTCAAGGTTAAGCCATTAAAACCCAGCTTATCAACATGGCTTCACACTAGATTCTAAGATCCTGGCCAGGGCCCTAAGAAAAGAAGCCTCATGTTTTGGAAATAAAGTAGTGCTTGAAGCACAAACCCTTGGCTAATGTGGAGCAGCCATAACTAAAAACCCTGAACTAGACACTAACCTTTAGACACAACCATCACCAAAGACTTGGGTGAAGAAGTTTTCTTAGAATAGCCCGATTTTGATCAATAGGGAAAAATTGTAAACGGTGAGACATTTGGCCCGTCTTCACCCGAACTACGGGGACCTAATTTTTTAAACATGGCACAAAAAAAAAGAAAAAAGAAAAAAGAGAAAAAAGAGGGAACACCTTCTAGATCACCAATCCGTGAAAAATGACAAGTTCATGCATTCCCCTTTTACAAAGTTCACATATGAGTGGGGACCCTAATTTCAACCAAATCAAGTTATTTTTTTAAGCGAAGGTGTTCCAGTAAAAAAAAAATTAAAGAGAGTGCTATGTTTAGGAATACGTAGGCAACCTAAAACAAAGATGCAGTTAAAACAAAAATTCCCTCCTTTTCCAAGTCGAACTTCCTTGATAAACCAAGCATTGACACCTGTTCTACCAATGGTCTGTCCATTTAACCAAGAGTTGATCTGTTGCTAGATGTTTGCAGTCACATTAGTATGAATGAAATCATTGGCTACTTTTAACATGCATAGAGAAGGAGCTTTGTACATTAGAGGGATGTGAAAGACGGAGGGGTGGAGAAGAACAAAGAACACGATGATCATTATCCGAGGGCTTAACAACAGCATGAATTGTGGCCTCATTCATCTCTACAAGGCACAAGTAGAACGACATTATCCGCCCTTGTGGCTCGAAATCAGGTTTGCACACTTGAAGGATCCCTTTCCTTGGTCGGCACATTTGAGTTTGCCCTAGAATTATTCGATGAAGAGTTTTGAATTAGTGAGGATCTCTTGGTGCCCGAAGGGTTGTTTTATGGAATTAGACTCGGCAAAGCTAAAAAGAAAAAAAGGGAAGACTTTAAAATCGAAATTCAAATTTGAAAAGAAAAGAAAAGGAAGGAAAGAAAAACCCTTCCTAAACAACCAAAAGGCACTCATGTGTGCATTGCTTGGATTTATGATATGTTGTTTTGTAAAATGATGCTAGGGGCATGCTACCCTATGATTTGAATTGTGTGATTTTCGGGGCATGCTACCCATTAGAGTTAATGTCTGATCCTAAGGGCATAGCTGCCCATGTTTTTTTTTTTGGAATGGATGCACAAAGGGCATAGCTACCCTGGTTTTTTGAACTTGAATAAGGGGCATAGATGTCCTAATTTTTGAAAGTTAAACAAAGGGCATAGCTGCCCGGATCTTTGAACATGAGGGGCATAGCTGCCCGCATTTTCGAAGTTGATTACGCCTTGTGCATAGCTGCCTGTATCATTAAGAAGGGCATAGTTGCCTGAATTTTTAATTTAAATACATCAGGGGCATAGCTGCCCGAGTTTTTGAACAGATGAAGGGCATGGCTGCCTAAGTTTTTCATTTGATTACATGGAGGGCATAGCCGCCATAGTTTTTTAAAGTTGAATGCATCAGGGACATAGCTGTCCGAGTTTTAATTTGATTGCATAAGGGGCATAAATGCCCCAGTTTTTTGAATTTGATTGCGCGAAGAGCATAGCCGCCTGAGTTTTTAGTTTGATCATGTTAAAGGCATAGCTGCCCAAATTTTTGAAATCGATTTCCTCCTCAGGGCATAGCTGCCCGAATTTTTTAAGTTGATTGTATCATGGGCATATCTGCTTAAACTTTTAAAGATGATTTCAAACCAAGGGCATTACTGCACGAATTTAAGAAGCTAATTGTGTCAGGGACATAGCTGTCCAAGTTTTTGAGTTAGACTACGTTGAGGGCATAGCTGCCCAAATTCTTGAAGTTGATTTCAAATTGGGGGTATAGCTGCCCAAGTTTTTGAAATTGGTCACTTCAAGGGCATAGTTGCCCATATGTTTTGAATCGATTGCAGACAAGGGGCATAGCTCCCCGACTTTCTTTCAATCGATTATGTATTAGGGGCATAACTGCTCATCATGCTACACTCGCGGGGAAGGAAAAAAGTGCAGTTTATGCTTTAGTAGCTACTTTTCCCCCGAGTTTTTAAGATAATCGTGCATCATTGGGCACAGCTGCCTGAAGTTTTAAAATTGAACACCTCCTGAGGGCGTAGCTGCCCGAAATTTTGAGATGATTATGCATTTTGGGACATAGCTGCCCCGTCATTTCGAGTGATTTGGATTGTGCCATGGTGGCATAACTGCCCCATATTTTCAAACCAGCATAGCTGCTCGAAATTCATGACACATCACAACAACATCAGCATCTACTCCGTCAAATTTGTATATTCTTCTTTTCGTTTGTTCATCTTCAGTTTCTAAAGACTCACTAACGAGAGGCATCTGTGAACACCCAAATTTGACCCACCGATATTCTTCTAAATTAAATTTTAAGTATGCATAAACCATGAGAATGATGAGATGATTTGGTCTTAGATTAAAGTATATTTAGAATTTATTTTAGTAGAATTGACATATTTTATAATTTAAACCTTTATGTGTTTGAACCTTAGGATTACTGAGATGATTTAATCTTAAGATAAAAAAATATATCAAGGTTTAATTTATTTATATATGTCCCCTTTTTATTAATTTTTGCCTTCTTATTTATTCTCAATCTAATTATATTGAGATGATTTATTTTTTGGTTGGAAATGAATTTAGAGGCCCAAGTTAATGGGATATGGATTCTCCAGAGTTGATTAGCCCATAAACACATTACTTACAGACTAATTTTAGCTTTCATTTTAGTGGAAAATCAGAATTATATCATCCTTTAAAAGGTAAATGTGTTTTTGGTATGATTCTTGCATAAAATGGGAGTTAATGTGTATCAATCAGTTATGGAATGATTAGGAGGAGTACTAATCAAGAAAAAAGGATTTTCTGGGTTGATTAGGATTTAATTACACAGTTAGATCAAATTAGGGCGGAATTAGAGGGATTGGGGGCCGAAAATGGAAAGAACGCGTGAAACCGAGAGGAGCCGGGAGGCCATCTCGAGATGACCTCCGGGCATGGCAGTCATGGGCGCCCAGAATGCAGATTTTTCCCCGATTTTCTTTCTAATTTGATCCTACACAGTTTTGGCCTAGATTTCCGGCCATAATCTTGATAATTAAGACGTGCACGACCCCTACACTCCCCAGAACACTATGAATAGGACCTCTCATTCATATCCGGACACACAATCTCTCTTTCACATACACCTCCATAAGCTTTAGTGCTTGGAGAAACTCTACCTCTCCAAGTCCAGAAACATTCTTAGGCAGAAACTCTGGAGAAATTTCGTGGGTAGCATCAACCAAATAGCAGCAAGGGTAGACCAAGAAGGGATCAAAGATTGAGCTTAGGAATGGGAAGAAAGTGGGTGAAGAACACAACCCAAACCAAGAAGCTAGAGGAGGGCTACAAGAGGTAATCCTAAATCCCTTTATTTCTACTATTTGTTGATGATTTGATGATGCCATTGATGATGTAATTGCTGTTGTGATGTCATATCAAGAACTACGTGGGCTTTGAACCCGGTCGCCGGGGTACGTAGGCGGTTTCTAGTGGTAGAAACTCAAGCCCAATTATTTTTATTTTCCTTTTTGTTTCAGTTTAATTTTGAGTTGTTTTATGTGATTTGTTTCCACACAACACACACTTTCACAAGGCATATAATTATTCTTCAATTGCACAAAGTTTCACCCCGACATGGATGGGTGCCTAACACCTTCCCATCCATGACGAACCCCCGGGCCCAATATCTTTGGTTCGCTAATCGATTGCCTTAAACGGAGTCATTGGAATTCAAGAATGGTTTTTCTCAAATTTTGTCCTATAATAAAATCCGGGTGGCGACTCCAAAGGTATTGGGTGATGGTGAAGAAGAAAGTGTAAGGGAATAGGTGAGGAGGCCCAATCAACTTTGGGTCGGGTCCTCACTGTCATCATCTTGAACAAAGTTCATTTCAACAATATTAGATTTGTCGTTCAGGGACATTTAGTAAAGTTCTACCAAATGCCAAGCTATATGACATGTTTGTGACCAATGGCCTGTTCACGGTCATGAAAAAATTATCATTATATGGCCGCATTCACTTCAGGGAATGAAGCAGAGCCAGTTAGATGGCATTCATAATTTTTCATTAATAGCTCATTATTTTGTTTAGCCATAAGGAGGCATGAAATTAAATCCCAAATAATTGTGAAGCCTTCTTCACAATATTGCTACTACAGGAGCACATTTGATGTATGAAAAACAATTTTTTTTCTAACTTATCAACATCAATAATATTTTCTCCACATAAGTTTATCTGAGAGCTTATTTAAAACATAGTTGAATTATATTCATGCACAGATTTAAAATCTTTCAACCTCAGATATATATACACATAATGAGCTTTTGGGAGAATAACCATCTTCTAGTGGTCATACATTTCTATTAATTTCTTCCAAAGATCTGCAAAATCTCTGACAATAAAATATTCAATCTTTAGATTGTCACAAAGAAGATGACGAAGAAAAATTACAACTTTCGTTTTTTTTGAACTTGATGCTTTATTTCATTCCTTTATGGTGTCTCCAGACTATTAGCATATAAATGCATTTTGGCATCTAGTGCCCATGACAAATTTCTTCCGGAAATGTCAAGGGCATCGAATTCAAGTGTTGTAAAATTGGCCATGATAATAGAAATTAAATAATTACGAAAGATATGAAACAAGTAATAAGAGCAATAGAATGATAATATAGAATGTATACTATATATATACTTAATCGATAATTCTTTCAGTAATATTAGTAGAATAATAATATAGAATACGTAATATATATACGCTTACTCGATAAATCTTTCAGCAATATTAGTAGAATAATAATATAAAATATGTAATATATATATACTTACTCGATAAATCTTTCAGCAATATTAGTAGAATAATAATATAGAATATGTAATATATATATATATATATATATATATGCTTACTCTATAAATCTTTTAGCAATATTAATAGAATAATAATATATATAGAAAGGATGAAAGTAGTAATAAGAAAAGTTTAAAAATAAGTACCTGTGCAATATTATAAATCACCCATTTAAGACTAAGTATCCTCTTTCAGCTCTTCTCAACATCCAAAATTATTGGGCAAATGTGTTTATCTTGCCTTCAAAGGTCCTATCACATATTGAGCAGAAATGTGTAGCTTTTCTGTGGTCCCAAAATGCTACCACTGCTCGCAAAGCAAAAGTCTTTTGGGATGACCTTTCCCTTACTAAGCAAGAAGGTGGGCTTGGATTAGAAAATTAAAGGATTGGAATGCTGCTTATGTTAGAACAGGTGCCCTACGCTAGGGGGGGTGAATAGCGATTTTCGGACAAATTAAAAAACTTGCAGGAAATAAATGCGGAATTGAAAGAATAAGGACACACCAAGATTTATACTGGTTCACACACACAACTTGTGTGGCTAATCCAGTCCTCCGAGAGACTCTCTCGAAGATTTCACTATCTAGGTTAAGCTTCCGGGTGCTTAACAAACCGTATACAAAACTAGAGCTCAAGTCACACGAAACTCTACCTGCTTGAAGATACCTCACTTCAAGACTTCTCTCAAGAAAGAAAACACTCTTCCTACGAGTTACTACAAGGGAACAATCCTCCCTTAAAGTGTATAACAACACTCACAACACTCAAAATAGAAACTCCCTCAAAGAGTGGATGATGAGTAACAAGATAAGCACTATAAGGCAACTCTCTCAAATCTCAATGAAGGATATTAGCTCATAAAAAACTTGAATGAATGTGTATCAATGAATGATAAATGTATGGAGAGTTGATTGTTAATAAACAGAGGTGTAAATACTCTATTTATATGTCTAAAAACTTATATGACCGTTGGGGAATCATTCCAAAACACCTTTAGACAAAACAACATAGAAAGATGCAAAAGGTTTCTGCTTAAAACGGCACAACATCGATGTTTAGCACTAGAACATCGATGTTTGGCCAGTAAATATGAATTATTGGGCCAACGGTCACTAAAACATCGATGTTCTAAACTTAAACATCGATGTTTTGGTCCAACGGTCACTAAAACATCGATGTTTTGGAGCACTGCCAAAACAATTTAAAATAATGAACAGTAGAACATCGATGTTTAAACTTTGAACATCAATGTTTGAACAGTAGAACATCGATGTTTGAAAAGTGAACATCGATGTTTAAACTTTGAACATCGATGTTTGAACAGTAGAACATCGATGTTTGAAAAGTGAACATCGATGTTTGAACAGTGTTTCTGCAAAACATCTTGAAATGCAATCGGACAGGAGAACATCGATGTTTGGGATGCCAACATCGACGTTTTGAGCTACTGCCGCTTTTGGTAAACCTTTTAGAAGGCAAGAACATCGATGTTTAGAAACACAACATCGATGTTTAGTGCTCAAAAACCATTTTTATGATTGATAAAAAGAATGCTATGCATGAGAAAAAATTGATTATGTTTGAGCTAACATCTTAGAAGAATTTGAGTGTTAACCTTTTACAATTAGGTTCCTAAATCTTCTTGTGCTTCAATTCTTGTGCTCTTCTTCACTTTGCATTTCTTCTCTTTGAGTCATTTCTTTTTGCTTCGGGAGTGATTTCTTTTTGCCTCGGGTTTGTCGTCATTTTGAATCAATGTCCGGTTTGTCAATATCAAAACCTGTATGAGACAAGGAGGCATTAGCAAAACACTATTTCTAATAATTTCCCCCTTTTTGATAATGACAAACCAAGAAGAGTATATGTCAAGTGTATGGATTCAAAATGAGGTTAATTCCCCTACGTTTGTCAAAACGTGATTCCCCCTAACTTAATGCATATACATATACTCTTATTTAATCTTCCCCCTTTTGGCATTGACAAAAAGAATAACAATGGCAAACTAAAGATTAAATTAAAGAGACATAATCAAAAGATAGCAAAAGAGACGATACTCCCTGAACATCAATGTTGACGGAACATCAGTGTTGTATGCATTCTGTCAAAGTTTTGAGCATGCACTACACCAAACATCGATGTTTGGTTTCTGAACATCGATGTTAGCTAACTTGGAAAGTCTTATTCCCCCTATCTTTTTGCCTAAATGAGGGGTACCTGCAAAAACGTCTTAGAAGACACTCCGACGCTCAAGTCAGTAAAAGATAATACAATAAAAATACAAATTAGATCAATGTAGAGTGATTCTTTACAGTTTTAGTAATTTCGTCATGGCTTACTTCAGCAACCCTCTCGAGTATTCCACATTTTTCCAACATGAAATTTAGTATACACCCTTACCGTCATCATGTTTGCTTATAAATACCATCCTCATGCTTGGCAAAGCATTTCTCAAACCATGGACTCACCACTGAGGACTAGAACTACCTCTGATTCGGAGGAGTTAAGTTATACTTTTGGTGCACCTCTCTTTGGTGGTTCCGATGTTGAGGAAAATAAGAAGAAACCTCACAAGCAGAAGAACATCCCTGGTCAGATGGAAGACACGACCATATCTTGCAAGCGTCAAAAGAAGCCTGTCACCAAGGAAACTGATGATCCGAAGGGCAAAGGGATAGCTCACAGTAGTACACCATTACATACATTGGGGCATCTGAACTTAGCCCTGAAGAAGATCAACTCTACTGTGATGCAGATCGAGATGGCCTGTATGGGAATTTCCTCTCAGGTTGAGTATGTCCGCAAACATGTAAAGGAACTAGAGAAGCAAATGACTTCATAGATTGCTTCTATTGTAATATTTTATGAATGAATAAATAAGTAGTTCCTTTTTCTTAATCAAGCTTGTTTTTAAACATAAATGGTAGGAATATAAGATCCAATAAAATCAAGCCTGTTATTAGTAACCAAAAAGAATATAAGTGGTGAAATCACGAATTTCTAGCAATAATAGAAATCAAATATTCCTTAATAAAACGATGTTCATTATTTGTGTAAGCCAAAAAAAAATGACGTCATAACGCACGGTGAATTAATGACAATAATTAGCAACCACTTGTTCATAAACCCCACATGAGCAAAAAAAGCGACTTTTGGGATTCATATCCCTTTATTGAAGAGCCAAGATAGCCAGAGTGAAAAAGTAATGCATGTGAGAAGTGAGCTAGAAAACACAAGTGTTTGTTGCCCGAAAACATGCAACATGACAAGGGTATGTAGACAGTGGTAAAGATTTTCAAAAAGAGGAGCCTTGAGGAGCATATACAATTTGTAGTTTTGTGAAGAGAGAGGTTTGCTTTACCGTTTATCGAAAAATAGGTAGGGTCTAGACTTTGAAAAATAGATAATCGTATTTCTATAAAAGGCAAAGCAATGGTTAGTAAATAATCAAAAGCATTTAAAGAAAATACGATTCAGAGAGAGAGAGAGAGATACTCAAATCTCAGCAAGACAAAAATGCCTGCTCCATCATCTGTCTTCTTTGTTGAGGGAGCCTCCTTAGGAAGAAGGAATCGGTTAGCCTATAGCTTGATAAATGAGCAACAAGAGGAACTCCCAAACGAGCTTGGGAGGATGCCTCGTTTGGTCTTCGTTGACGAGCTCTACTCGTCCCGGTTCTTTGTCACACCCATGGAGGAGACAATCTTCCTGGAGCACCAAAGTACCCTGCGAGCTTCCTTTTACGGCTTGGCCAATTCCATCATGTTCTTCATCTCTGACAGACTTCAAGAGTTCAGGCTAGAGCCTTCTTGCCAGACTCTGAATGAGGGCAGCTATTACCGAATTTCAATGACTGCTCAGAGCGTTCCGCGGACAACTGGCTTACCACCCACTTGGCCAAAAGCTCGCCTTCTGGTTTGGAACTGCAGAGGAATCACTAGGCGCTCTAATGAGTTCACACGAACCTTAAGAGATCTGAAGAACCAGTACAAGCCCAACATGGTTCTGCTCACAGAGACCTTGTGGCAGCCTGGAGATAATCACGGTGTCATCCCGCTTCGTTTTCCTTCAGCAAACCGGTTCGAACTTCATGGTCAGAACAATTCAGGCGGAATGTGGTTCTCTTGGAATGATAGTATTAGGGTCAATATTGCTAATGTCTCTAATAGTTTCTCAGTCACTGCTGTACCCAATCGTTAAAACAAATAATAATAAAAAAATATTTATGCTTTAAGCAATTGTGTCATCTTTTTATGAATGTTCAACGATAAGTTAGTGTTCCTCAACTATCTACTATGCTCTACATGCTATGCTTGATGCGAAAAAGAAGCTATCTTGTGCTCTTGGATTTTAACATTTGGATATAAACCTGCTACCAAAAAAAGATTTACTTCATGCAAAATTAATTTACTTCTAAGCTCTTTTTCAACCAAGGGAAAATGGGATGCAAACAAGATTCTTCTACCATTACCCAAGAATGATATGTAATGTGCATTAATTAATTAAGCATTAAGAGCACTATTAAAGGTATACTAGAAGGGATAGAATGATTTTAACCGAAGGATGAGTATTTTCAACATTACCACTTATCCTTGCATTTCTACAAGGATCAATCAAGAATTTGGATGCTTCTTTGATCAAGTGCTTGGAGCATCCGCTATCAAGGTACCAAAGTACACTTGATGCCTTCAAGCATACCTACAAAACAAATCAATGGGTTTTTGGTACTCAAATCTTCTTGGGTCCTTGAGTGTTAGAGACATAATGGTAATGAGCTTCATCTTGTGCCCAATGCCTATGCCTTGTGAAGCAAACGGGAGCAATATGTCCTATTCTATTGCAATAATGACAAATAACATTTGGATTGTGCATCCTTCTAGGTTGATAATAATTACTATATTGCCTATGTTTGTGCATTTTACTAACCTTGTTTTCCTTAGTTTGAAACATAGGTTTCCTAGGTTTTGTTTCAACTTTCTTCTTCTTAGGTTCATTCTTGAAACCTACTCCATGTTTAGTTGATTGCAAATTACCTAAGAGAGAATTCAAGTTCTTTTGAGGGGTGTTAAATTTCTTTAGTGTTGTTTCAAGTTCATTAACTTGTTCTTTTAATGTTTCACATGATGAACACTCCCTATTTTTTGTTTCAAGTTCTTCAACTTGTTCCTTTAATGACTTACATGATGAGCATTCCTTAATTGGACTTTCCAGTTTATTAGCACTCCTCTTTCCGTAAGACTTATTTTCTTCTTTAAGCTTTTCATTTTCACTTGACACTTTCTCCATATCATTTTCTAGAGCTGCAAGTTGTTTCTTTAAGCCCTTATTAGTTCTAGATGCCGAAATGTATTTACCATAAAACTCATTAAATGCATCTTGCAATTCTTCAAAAGTATAATCTTCGTTTGAGTGAGAAGTACTTACCTCTTCCAGTTCTTCCTCTCGTGGCATGAGGCATAGGTTGGGCGTTTCTTCTTCATCGCTATTGGATGATTCATCGCCGGAATCGCCTCCCCAAGAGATGTATGCCCTTTGCTTCTTGTAAGGCTTCTTTTCTTTTCCCTCCTTTGCCATGGGGCACTTAGGCTTGATGTGCCCAACCTCTCCACATCCATAGCACTTGGGTGGACCAGACGTCTTCCTTTCTTTCCTTTCAAATTATTTCTTCATAAATTTGTGTATTTTAAGGGTGACAAGTCCGAGTTCTTGATCGTCATCGCTAGAGTCCAATTCAGTGAGCTCTTGCGTCTTGGAGGTGGAAGCTTTGAGAGCTATGTTCTTCTTCTTTGGTTCCTGCAAAGAGGGTTTAAGAATTGTAGTTTCATAGGTTAGAAGATTACCTCTAAGATCATCAATGGTTATGTTCGATGTCCCGATGTTTTCATAGATTGCGTCGGCTTTAGAACGCCATTCAGGAGTGAGGCATCGAGGACTTTTCTGACCAAGTCCTTGTCGGAGTAGACCTTCTTGAGAGCATGAAGGTTATTTACGATTTTAGAAAATCGTTCGAACATCTCCTCTATTCTCTCGTTCTCCTTCATTCGAAAGAGTTCGTAATCTGCAGTGAGGGAGTCGATTTTAGCCTCTCGAACTTGATCGGTTTGTTCGTAGGTGACCTCCAGCTTATCCCACATTTCTTTTGCGGTTGTGCAACAAGAGATTTTCCGATTATCATCGGGGTTGACTGCACAATAGAGCATGTTGATTGATTTGGCATTGTTTTTAACCATTGTAATGTTTGTAGTGTTATACTCCTCCTCCGTCTTTGGCACTGTGGTTTCACCAACTTTCTTTGTCAAAATTTGCTCTCCGATCTTCATGATTCGCCAAAGAGCATAGTTGTTGGATTGGAGGAAGATTCTCATCCTCTCCTTCCAGTAGCTGTATTTGGTGCCATCAAAGAGCGGTGGACGAGTGGTTGATTATCCTTCGAAGAGTCCTTCATAATTACTTTAAGAAGCCATGGAAAGTTTCTCTCAAACGGTTAAGTCTTTCAGAGAGTTAGGCTCCACTACCAATTGTTAGAACAGGTGCCCTACGCTAGAGGGGGGTGAATAGCATTTTTCGGACAAATTAAAAAACTTGCAGGAAATAAATGCGGAATTGAAAGAATAAGGACACACCAAGATTTATACTGGTTCACACACACAACTTGTGTGGCTAATCCAGTCCTCCGAGAGACTCTCTCGAAGATTTCACTATCTAGGTTAAGCTTCCGGGTGCTTAACAAACCATATACAAAACTAGAGCTCAAGTCACACGAAACTCTACCTGCTTGAAGATACCTCACTTCAAGACTTCTCTCAAGAAAGAAAACACTCTTCCTATGAGTTACTACAAGGGAACAATCCTCTCTTAAAGTGTATAACAACACTCACAACACTCAAAATAGAAACTCTCTCAAAGAGTGGATGTTGAGTAACAAGATAAGCACTATAAGGCAACTCTCTCAAATCTCAATGAAGGATATTAGCTCATAAAAAACTTGAATGAATGTGTATCAATGAATGATAAATGTATGGAGAGTTGATTGTTAATAAACAGAGGTGTAAATGCTCTATTTATATGTCTAAAAACTTATATGACCGTTGGGGAATCATTCCAAAACACCTTTAGACAAAACAACATAGAAAGATGCAAAAGGTTTCTGCTTAAAACGGCACAACATCGATGTTTAGCACTAGAACATCGATGTTTGGCCAGTAAATATGAATTATTGGGCCAACGGTCACTAAAACATCGATGTTTTGGTCCAACGGTCACTAAAACATCGATGTTTCAAACTTGAACATCGATGTTTTAGAGCACTGCCAAAACAATTTAAAACAATGAACAGTAGAACATCGATGTTTAAACTTTGAACATCGATGTTTGAACAGTAGAATATCGATGTTTGAAAAGTGAACATCGATGTTTGAACAGTGTTTTTGCAAAACATCTTGAAATGCAATCGGACAGGAGAACATCGATGTTTGGGATGCCAACATCGATGTTTTGAGCTACTGCCGCTTTTGATAAACCTTTTAGAAGGCAGGAACATCGATGTTTAGAAGCACAACATCGATGTTTAGTGCTCAAAAACTATTTTTATGATTGATAAAAAGAATGTTATGCATGAGAAAAAATTGATTATGTTTGAGCTAACATCTTAGAAGAATTTGAGTGTTAACCTTTTACAATTAGGTTCCTAAATCTTCTTGTGCTTCAATTCTTGTGCTCTTCTTCACTTTATATTTCTTCTCTTTGAGTCATTTCTTTTTGCTTCGGGAGTGATTTCTTTTTGCCTCGGGTTTGTCATCATTTTGAATCAATGTCCGGTTTGTCAATATCAAAACCTGTATGAGACAAGGAGGCATTAGCAAAACACTATTTCTAACAGCTTATATAGCTAGAAACATTTCGAATTTATTGCTAAAAGCTGGTTCGCTTTGGGTAGCTTGGATGCACACTTATATTCTTAAACAAAGAAGTTTATAGAGCTTGAGTATACCTATGAATTGTTCTTGGAGTCTTCGTAAGCTACTCAAGCTACGGCCACAATTCACCTCATCTATCTCTCATTCAATTGGTGATGGAAGAAATACCTATGTGGTGGGATAATTGGCACCCACGAGGACCTCTTCATCCTTTACTCTCTAATCAAATCCTTTCCAGTTCTCGAATACCTCTTCATGCTCCAGGTAGTGTTTTAGTTGTCAATGGCACTTGGTCTTAGCCTATCTCTCGCATTCCTCTTGTGTTTCAATTAAAAGATGAAGCTCTATTTGCTATTTTTCCTCTTGTACCTCTGATCAGCTGCATTGGGATCTTTCTACTTCTAGCGAATTCAATGTTCGCAGTGCATGGGATTCTCTTCGATGCAAGCGAGCTCGTGTCCCTTAGTTTAAAATGTTGTGGTCTGTTGGTTTTATCCCCAAGCATAGCTTCATTACTTGGCTTGCCATCCTTAATAGGCTTGCTACGCGAGCTCGGTTACAACGCTGGTGCATTATCACAAATGCTTCTTGCCTATTTTGTTCTCATTTGGAGGAGACTCGGGATCACCTATTTTTTGGTTGTCCTTTCTCTTCAGAGGTCTGGTCTAAACTCTTATCTGCTTGCGGTATAACTAAAGCTGCAAGATGTTGGTATGTGGAGTTCTCTTGGGCTCTTTGTCACTTATAGAAGAAGTGTATTACCTCTTTAATCCTTCGATTAGCTTGGAATGCATGCATCTATCACTTGTGGAGGGAAAGGAATCGTAGGCATTTTACTCACAACTATCGCTCCTTGATGGAGTGCTTAGTGATATTATGGCTAACTTAAAGCTGCGATTTTGTGGCATGACTCCCCTCAAGTCATGCAATCTCTCCATAAACACTCAATCTCTTGGTAATTTTAGGGGCATTCGCTTTTTTCCTAGTTTTTATTGGATTATCCCCATCACTCTAGTTTTCTTGTTGCTCGAGTGTAATACCAGGTTCTGTTCGTACTATTGTTAGAGTTTTTACTTTAACTCAGTTTATCAATTGAAAGTTTTGATTCTAAAAAATAAAGTACCTTATTTGGCTAGAGACTCGTGCTGATAATGTGTTATAAAATTGAGAGATGAAATTCACTCTTGATTGGAATAATACAAACTTGATCAAGGTGATAATATAACCTTGATGGTAATAATACAACTTTAATAGTAATAATACAACTTTGATAATAATATGAAAATGAGAATAATAAACATAGATGGAGGGAGATTGGAAAGAGTGATGTATGGAGATGAGAAGAGAGTAAAATTTATGGTAAGATGTAAGTATATGAATGTGAAGGAATGAAGGGGTATTTATATTTGATAATGGGAGAATAAAAATAAATAAGTATGATTAATTTAAAAGGATAAAATCAAAGGGATGTTAGGTAAAGGAAGATGATATCAAGATTAGGACAAAATGGAATTATGGAGTGTGAAGAATCCAAATAGAAATTAGCTGTATGGGTAAAATATTTACCGGAGATAAATTCGGATGTGATAAAAATAAATTTTACTGGATAGTAAGACATTCACCTAATTTATTTATAACAGAAAGATGTGAAATATTCACATATAGTTTCGAAACAATTGGTTTCATTAAAAGAAAGAGAGACAAAAGGATAGGTTGATGGAGGGAGTTTCGTTTGGTTGGTCATAAAATGGAATCGAAATGGGTTAAAGCCCCAATGGTGGAGGTCGAGGCCTAATAAAACGTGAGACGGAGCCCATTACAAGTCCGTCCATCTATTTTCCCGCCATAAAATAGACTCTCAACTCGTTTGCGTTGCCGGGCGGCTCCTCAAATTCTCTTTTTTTTTTCTTTTCTTTTCTGTTCTCCTTGTAATTTATTATCCTTTCCTAGGGCTGGTAGAAATCATAAATCGGAGAGAATTGAATCAGAGTCTCCTCTCCGTCGATTAAGCAGGCACCCACTGGCCGGTTCTAGGGTTTATAATTATACAACCCCAAATGTCTTCCGGCTCCAGGTCCGGTGCGGGTACCATCTCCTGGATCCGATTGGAGAATTTTATGTGCCACAGTAACCTCCAAATTGAGCTCTGCCCCTGGGTTAATTTCATCACCGGCCAAAATGGAAGTAAGTGCCTATTGTATTGTATTATATTATACTTGTTCCTCACTCAGTCAGTCAGTGAGGGGTTTTCAATCCATACGATTGCGTTTCAGCTGTTTAAAGCTTTTTTTTTTTTTTTTACATGTTTGGTTGTTTATGGAGCACAATATTTTTGACTCTCTCCCTCTTGCTTTTGTTTTGTCTGTTACCCTCTCTTTGTAGGTGGAAAGAGCGCGATTCTCACAGCTTTGTGCATTGCATTCGGATGTCGAGCCAAAGGGACCCAAAGGGCCTCTACCTTGAAGGATTTTATCAAGACCGGCTGCAGGTATGCTAAGCAAGCAAGCAAGCAGTATATAAGATTTGTGTTGGATGCGATGGCAAACAAAAAATAAAAAAATCAGATAAAATATTTGAGTGATGTAGTTACAATGCAAGTGTGCTCTGTTGCGCTGTCCCCCTGTTTCCCCTCTTACATGTTTAGAGCTTTGCTCCTTCAGTTTCTTCTTTAGTTTCACTTACTATTTAATCTTTATGGGACTTAACATGGTGCAGTCACGCTGTTGTTGAAGTGGAGATCAGAAACCAAGGAGATGAGCCTTTCAAGCCTGATGTCTACGGTGATTCCATAATCATAGAACGTAGGATTACTCAGTCTACTAGCTCCACTATTCTCAAGGACCATAGAGGTATCAATTGTTTTCTGTGACAACCTTTGTCTTTATCTATTCTCTTATAGCATCGAGTGCCTTATAGATTGGGTAGGTGCACTTTGCCAGAAGGAAAAAAAAAAAAAAGAGGAAATCTAAGCTCATTTTAAATGGCAAGAAATAGAGCTCACTCTTGTTCCTAATTTCACCTTTTGTTTGTTGGTGCTCATTAATTAAATGGATATTATCCACATCACCAGGTCATAGTTTTTCTTCCCCAACATGGATATGACATGATACTTCTTCCAATTTATATGAATATGTTATGCTTTCTGGCTGTATTCTTACTCCTTCTCCTAAAGTTTCGCTGATGCATTTACAGGTCGAAAGGTTGCTGGTCGAAAGGAGGAGCTCCGGGAGCTTGTAGAACATTTCAATGTGAGTAACAGTTGCTGCATGAATGCTATTATGTTCTCTGGTTCATTCCCTAATTTTTTTTTTCTTTTGTTCAAGTGATGACATGTTTATATAATAACAGGAAACTGGCGTTTGTTCATCTACCATAGCTCATTAAACTATTTTAGTTTTGTTAAAAATGTTTTCATTCATATAAACATTTGATTTAAACTACACCTTAAGATTAGTGGGTCTCCCAGATGGTATGACTTGTGAGTTTTGGGTTTTACTTGAAAGTTTCCGGATCACTGGATGTTTTTACCTGCCAACATGGCTATGTTGAGGGAGGCATTGAGTGAATGATGAGTTTTCCATGTTCATCTAAGCAAACTACGCAAGAAATTGGCCTTGTATTAGTAATTATTTTCTTAAGGTATAATCATTGAAGTGGTGACGCCAGTATTCATTGTAGCAGTCATGTTTATTGTTAGAATGAAAGAACAAGCAGAAGGTGCCTCTTATGAAAACCTGGAGTTTAAAATTTGTATGTTCACAGCAACAACACTGAAACGATCAATCCCTGAGGTTGGTGCCTCTGTATTGACTGCTGGTTTCTTTTCCCTTTCTCTCCCTGTGCCACAAGAACCTTGGTTGTGGTTGCCTACTTCCTGCATAGCAGACTTGTTAAGATGCAATCACAACATTAGTTTCTTGCCTCTCCTCATTGAAATTAACTTGTATAATTTTTAACTTTATAGATTTTGCTCTATCTTCTTCTTGAAGAATTTGTTTCATCCTTTTGCATTTGCCTTGTACACTATGTTTCTTTACTTAGTGATTCTTGAAAAACAAGTGCAAGATAAAATCTTTAATTAAATTGGTCAAAATACCATGTTCCTCTTAGAAGAGTGATGTTTTCTTCTAGCTCCTTTCTCTTCTGTTTTGATTTTAGCTTCAATTGCTCTGATGAATATTTGAGATGATATGCTATAAATTCTACAGATTGATGTGGAGAATCCATGTGTGATAATGAGTCAAGACAAAAGCAGAGAATTTTTACATTCTGGAAATGACAAGGATAAATTCAAGGTAAACTCTTATTGATTTGCAAATAGCCTGAATTGGAATTAACTCTATGCCGTTTTCATTCTTTGTTTCTCAGTTCTTTTTTAAAGCCACTCTTCTTCAGCAAGTTAATGATCTTTTGCAAAGTATTTATGAACAACTGGGGTCTGCAAATGCACTTGTTGATGAACTGGAGACTTCAATAGAACCAATAGAAAAGGAACTTACTGAGTTGCAGCAGAAGATAAAAAATATGGAGCATCTAGAAGAAGTATCTCAGCAGGTACAGCAATTAAAGAAGAAACTTGCATGGTCTTGGGTTTACAGTGTAGACAAGCAGCTTGAGGAGCAAAACATGAGGATTGCCAAGCTAAAAGAACGGATACCCACTTGCCAAGCCAAAATTGATTGGGAAATTGTAAGTGTAAATCTGTTTGTCACTAGCATGCATCTTCTGATTTTCGACATATCTTTGTCCCATATAGAGTTGTAGACACGTCTGACTAATCTGTTTATACCTGTTTCCAATGTGCGAAGTTAGAGAAGAAGCATTAGTTTAGGATTTGACTCTGTCTGACTAATCTGTTTATATCTGTTTCCAATGTGCGAAGTTAGAGAAGAAGCATTAATTTAGGTCTTGATTCTGCTATTAGTTAGGATTTAGCATTTACAGAATTAATTAGAATTGTATTGACTAGTAAAAGATGGGCCTTCAGAATTGTGCGTGGCGTGGCCTCAACTAACGTACAGGGAGTTTGAATTTTACGGGATTGGATTAATCCATCAGAAAGATGGGTAAGTATATCATTGCTTTTCAGGTGCTGTGACGTTACCCGAGGCACTAAGCTGTCTCTGTAGAAACAAGAAATACATGCGATAATAAGCCAGAAGACGGAGGAAAGAGGAAGAAATCTGACACAAGACCTGTTTATTGAAAGCAAAAGTCAATTAACTTTCCCTTCTACTTTTAAGAGTATAATAAGCTTTAAATTTGTGGAATCTTTTCTTCACTGTAGTAAGGAATGATATATTATAATATAGAAAAAAGACAGACCAGAGGAGAGGAGTGAAATCTGGTTTCAGCCATGCATATCTGCTGTGGAATCAAATCACCAGGTTTCCAGTACCCCCAGTTTAAATTAATATCACATCTACATGGCAGTATGTCACAGTCAATCTGACGAAATAGAGATGGGAAACCTTTCTGTCTTATGGTAAATGTTACTCTCCCTATGTGGTACAACGATGAGTAACCCTAAACAGGAAAACTCATAACATACATTGGCATACGTTCAAAGCAAATGAAACTGATTTCTTCAGAATTCCTACTGACACTCCTCAAGGCTTAGATCACCTTTGTGCCTCTATGTTTCTGGAGCAGAGAAAAAGAAATCCTCGATCAACTTGCAACACGGTGCATAAGTTACAAAAGCAAATTGAAGTTAAGAATTTATGTAGCATCTAATTTTTTTCTCTGGGATATTGGCTATCACTGTGGTGCTTCCTTGATTACGTTTTTGGTCGGGGAGGTGCTTTGACATTTCTTCCACTATTTTCTTTTAAGAAATCATATTCTATTTATTACTTTTCTATTTTCTATGGAGCCTGTTTTCCTTGCATATTGCATAGAGTTCATCTCTAGACATTCAGGTTTAGTGATTATGTATGGCTTTCCTATAATGCATGTAAACCTGCTTCCCTTGAAATTATGTTACAGGGCAAGGTGGAGTCCTTAAGGGACCGCTTCACAAAGAAGAAAGCTCAAATTGAAGGAATGATGAATAAAACATCGGAAGTGAGGAGAAAGCAGGATGAACTGAAGAATTGTATTTCGTTGGTATGTTGGAAATGGATTAAATATTCTCTTTTTCCTGGAAAATAACAGTGTCAGTGTTTTTCCTTTTTAATAAAACTTTACTGAGTGGCCATATGGGATATGAAATAATTATAAGGCTTCTCCCTTCTGAAAAAAGTAGAAAAAAATGCTATATAAAACCATGAAGTAGTCAGATTTTAATTTTACAAGGTTGGATGTTATTATAGATTTATTTTTCTTTTAATCACTTTTTATATGATTTTTTTCCCAGGCAATGAAAGAGAAGATTCAGTTAGAACAACAGCATGATCGTGAAATCAACCACAAACATAAAATGGTCAAGCGATTAAGGTCACTTGAACAACAAGTCCAGGATCTTCATGAGCAACAGTTTAGGAATACACAGGTTTTTCTTTTGTCTTCCTTCCCTGTGGGTTGATATTGCACTATGTCTTGCCTTTTTCTTGTTTTACCATTGTTTTCTTTGTTTCTATTAATGTTCATGGCTTGTAAGATCTGTTTAATTAACTTCAAAAATTCCCCATCAAATTTGTGCGGCAATTGGCCAAATGGCCAATTTGATCGCATTTCTCTTTTTGCTTACATTACTTTTTTTTTTCTTGCTAAATAATTTTGCTAAAATAAAAGAAGGCATGTCATTAATTGTTTAACTTTTTGCCAGCAAATTATTGGCCATACGGTCCAATGGTTCTTATGACATCCTTACATTCAATTCCTTATACCAACTCCATTAGACATCATTGGAGTTGAACATGGGGTCAAAAGCAACTACATTTTCCAAGGAACCAAGTGGGATAGTACTTATACTATGCCAACCAAACTTCCCAATAACATCAAAGAGTAACCAGACTCTCTTAGATGTCTAAGACCACAATCTCGTTTGTGTACTCACATCTTTCTGGAAATTCTGAATGGATCAAAGTGACCTAGAAGTCCTGGAAGCCTGTCAATCGCAAAGCTCTCGTCTATGATTGGCTTGCAGCAATAAACAGAGCCGGCTGGCAGACAGATGGAAACACCCGGTTGTTTTTTGAAACAGTTATGAGCAATTTCCTGCTAACTTATACTAGCCCTCTCCAGTTTCTGTTCTTCAGAAATGTAGCTTCCTTAGCAGAGGTCTTTGAAACAGTAAAGGTCTTTTTCTTAAATATATAAATGAATGTACATCTTCCTTATCGTCACTTTTCTGTCTATGTGAATAAATGTCTAATGCAAGGCTCCAAAAGCTATGCTGCACGTTCTGAAGAAAAAGTGATTTGCATGTCTCCTATCAGAATTACTAGAATTTGGAGTTTACTGGTAACTTTCTTGTGATCTTTCGGTCTCTTTCTCTCTCACCATTTAAATGTATTCATTGATGTATGCAATCTGTCCAGCAGAAGTCCAGTTCTGTTGTCTGGCATTATGAAGATGCCACTTTTCAATTGGTTCATTTGTTTTATTCTCTCAATGCTTGAGAATATCCACCGATGTTTTAGTTATTGCCTTTTCATGATTCATGGTTAACTTGTTACTGTGACTTTACAATGGGATTTGAAAGATTGTAATGGATTAGTCACCAGTTCCACACTGGGAATCCTTCTCTTTTCTCTTACGTTCCTCTTACAGTATCTCTCTTTTGTTTCTTTTTTTTTTTGAATTCCCACAGGCTGAAGAATCCGAAATGCAGGGTAAAGCAAAAAAACTTCAAGACATGATTGATGAAATTGACGCAAGACTTTCAAGGTTATTCATTTACTTCTTCTGATTTGTGCACAAACTTGCATGGGTAATGATACAAGCACCCCATGAATAATTAATATCCTAATAAGCCAAGATATTTCCACATCAATAATATATGCAACGTTTAAAATGGGAAAAAAAGGAAAGATTATATTATGTATGTCTTTTTATTTATTAATGATAAGAGACCTATTCTCCCACCAAAACAGGGAAGACATCATTTAATTGTTCTCTGGAATCTGCTTTCATAGAAAACAACTCGAAAAACATACCAAAACAAGTTTTCTGTTCTCCGGAAAGAACATAAGCTTTAAAAAGAGGTTCCCAAACTGACCCTTGTGTTTAGTGATAGATGATGATGATAACGATATTACAATCACACAGTTTTGAGGTGGAAGACATAAAATGGAGATAAGTTAGGATCAATTTCCAGATAGACAACAACTTGGTGTTGCAATTTGCACTCTAATTGTTAACTACACTGCATTCACACTTGGCAACATAACATGTCGCTAAAGGTTGTACTTTTGTTGGTAAAAGTGTGCATTTGGAGTCTTGTTAGTATTGAGAACTATGAATATTAACCAAACAAACTCTGCATTGCACATTTTTAGCTGAATTTGAGAAGAAGCATAATACAGGATTTACTAAACACCAAAAGTTTATTGAAACAAACATGAACTCAATATCCAAAATGATAACTTCTTCTGGTTTTATCATAAGTGAACTTGAGGAAATCTATCTATTTACTATATTATAGCAGACCCTAACTCAATGGGCTCTGTGGTTTTGACTCGTGGCTTCCTAAAGAGTTAACACGTGGCAATTAAATTGAAAAACAGCAACCAAAGTTTAAATGCAGGAATAATTTTAAAACTACAAAATTTATTAATTAAGGACAATCAATGCTAATGTTAAATTGAAAAACTTCTAAAATTGGAAATCTACCAGCAAAATAAATGCACTCACTAATTTCCCTTTCTCCCCTTCTCTTCTTCTCATTAAATTTCCTACTATTAAACACCTTTTTTCACTCATAAGGAAAAAAATGCACTTAATAATAGGAAGGGAAAAAGGAAAAAAAATGATTGGACATTTGTAAGGTTTATCAATGCACTTAATGATTGATTAATATTGATTTGTGAGCTCATAACGTCCATGCATTTTGTAAACGTTATAACTATTTCTTCCCAACAATCAATGCGTAATAAAAAGGCCACCATCAATACTATAATAGCATAATATCCTAATTTACTATAAATTGATGTTCATTCCCATGCACCAATTAACAGTTAGTTCACTTTCCTTTTTGAAATGATTCTCTCCGAATATAAAAATTGCTCGGTACCTTTTTGGAGATAGCCTTTCTCAATTCTCAGGCTCATAGGCAAATCTTCTTCAATCTAATTTAAGTCATTATATATTTCTTTTAAAACAATATATAATCTCCTACTCTATTTTTTAAAAAGATGTTGCATCTTACTTTTTTTTTTGGTTTTAGGCCTTTTAAATTTTAATAATTCTGTTTTGGTTATTTTGACAAATACTTAAATAATGCAATATTTGAAGAATAATTTTCTCCTACTTCTAAATCATACCATTAACTACTATTTTGGTTAGCTGCGGTACCCGAGACACGTGGGAGAGGAGACTAGTTAGTTTTAAAGAGAGAAGTTTTGCTTCTGTCTTTGCAGCTACAGATACTACCTACCATTTAAAACCTATATTATGTCAAGAAGGGATGAGAAAATACAAAGCAGAAGAAATTGGTTCGGAAAACATTCAATTACTGTTGAAGTGCATATATATGAAAATATGCTAATTATGTGAAAATTTAGAAAAATAAACTATGGCATTGGCAAAAAGAGTCGGTTGGCATAATTTCATGAATATACGGAGATGTCAGTACTCAGCTACGTTAGCATGCCATAGGCCATTGCAAACAATTAGGTTACATTTATGTAGAAATTAAAAGCAAGTATTCGAAGCAGGAGCAATCTTTTTCTAACTGCATGAAACAGCAGCAGCAAACACCTACATTTGCCCCAGAGAAATACAAAAGGAGAGAGCAACCATATGCAAGGCAAAGTTCCATTCATTATTCAACGCTTTACATTGCTGTTAACCACAAAATTGCTATCAGGCACAGATTAGAAATACTGTCATAGAGCCACGACTTAAACTGAAACTAAATGCTTAGTTCTAAAAGTGCATCACTTCCTGTCCTATATTTTTTGTGTGATAATTGGCAGCTAATCTCTTGTCTGACATGTTCTTTTCAGCTCCTCCCAAACTCTACTTTTGGGATTCAATTTTTTATAATCTATTTATATTATGAAGAGATTTGGAGATTAGAGGCATGAAACAGTGAGGAAGTAGATTTATGTGTGACAAGTGCAGAAATTTAATATCATTGCTATATAGTTAGCATTGTTTCTGTACTTTTGCTTCTACTTGGACAATTGTTTTATTCTTGAAATTTTGAACTCTCAAGTACCTAGGTATTTATGGAGCCAAAATTGGTATTTTGAACAGCGGGTAGGTTTTCAAATCATAATAAGTGTCATCATGATGGTCAAGAACAATATTTGGATTTGCAGGATTACATGTAGATAAATTGTCAACTTTTGTGTCAAAATGTGATGTCTAGCTTTTTTCCTTTTGTTATTTAGGTTAAAGACTGAAGAGAGTACATTATCAGAAACTGTGTACGACGGAATGACTGAAATCAGAAAGATTACAGAAGAGGTATGGAGATGCTTAGTATTTGTAAGATGCTTGGTTCTGAGAATAATTTTGGTGTTGGTTTCAGCTTCTTAAAGTAACTGGGTAAGCAACATTATATATACTGTTGGATTGTAATATATATCCTCGATCCTGTTGGCTAATAGACAAGCTAATGTTATGCCTTAACATGGATTCTTAGTCTTCCAGTTTCTCTTTATGATCATGCATACTTAGTACACTTACCTTTTTGATTATTTGTTCTGCCTTTTCTTTTCATTGTTTTAATTTTTAAATTTTTTGTGAACTTCAGATAGTAATTCACATATTTTTCTGCAAGCACTACTGCATTAATCAGAGACATTTGAGATATCTTGTAACTAGTGTTTAGATGTAAAGATTCGTCTTACTGTAATATCTAAGGTATGAGAGTGTTATGGTGCACTTTTTATTGAATAATAATGGTGCGCCTCTTCACTATTTTTCAGGCTGTCATTTGTTTGAGGTTGACACTAATTAATGATGTCAAGTTGTAATGCATTCATCAAAATGAATTCATATCTATATATACTTGGGAGTTTCTCCTTTTGAGATCCATAGGTTCCACATTCTTTGGGATCACAGTGCTAAGCTTTGCTGGAATAGGGATGAAACCCTTTAGCGGTCTAACACTGTATTGTCTACACATAATATAGATATAATTGATTGTTGCAGAAAGATGAGAAGCATTTTTCTCATCACAGAAGGCTCTGGTCCATCTTGTTACTTTCAGTTGCTGTCTGTATTATATCTAACTGTTGCATGGGTTCCACTATGGGATTCTTGTAATTTAGCATAAAGAAAGCCGGATTCTTGTAATTGAGAGATATATAGTTATTTCTATTGGTGGGTTGTCTAAAAATGGCTGGGACTAGTGAATTTATGTGTTACAGTTGAGGGACTATTAGCTGTGGAATTCATTTGTGGTGGTTCAGTTCAGGGTATTTTTTGCAATGGAGAATTTATTTCCTCATGGCATTATGAGAAATGGAGTGCATTACGATATAGAATATCCATGCATAAGAATGTATAATATTTATCTAAAAGACAAATATTAGACATCTTGCTTTGCTGCTTTCTTATTGAACTATTGTATTGAGAAAATATTAACAATGTTTGTCTTTTCAGATTCAAGAATATGAAAGAAAGGAAAATGAACTCCATGCAGAAATTCGTAATTGCCAGAATCACCAGAGAAACAAGGTTAAGGAAGCTCCTTTCATATTATATGAATGATAATTCTTGCATGTAGATCACTTGGAGTTCATTTCGGTTTCTGTATGCATTTCTGTCATTGATGCCAGGAACTCATTTGGATGGTCAAGTCCCTTTCCTAATGTGTAGTTGATTATAACAATATTGCTGAATCGCATCATTCTTTTCTTGGAAGGTTACGGCATTTGGAGGAGAAAGGGTGACTCAACTTTTACGCACGATTGAAAGACATCACCAGAGATTCAAAAGACCACCTATAGGTCCTATTGGTGCTCATTTGGTGAGTCTCAAAATGATGTCTGCATGCGAATATTGCAAGACTATGTTATAAGTATATACATTTGATGTGGAAATACTTTTATTGTCAGAGCTGTTGAAGAAAGAAATTGGAAAGTCACTTGGGGAATAGAATCTCAAACTCCTATAGTGACTGTATTGAACAGTTTGTGTTACATATTGATTTTTATGTCTAGGTTTCTACTGTGAGGAGCCTAATATTTGGTTACGTCTCTTCAAGCAAAATAGTCAAGAACATCTAAAAATTGCAATATCACAGATAACGCTTATGTGAAGGTGGCACTTATGTGTAGGTGGTACTGACTTATCTATAACGTCTTGGGGTTTGTGGTTTTCAGAAATGCTATCAAATGATTAGTCTGCGTAAATTTATGTAAGAGCTCTAGTTGTGGAAAATTTCATTCAGCTTTTTGTGTTCAGTTGCATAGCCTTTCTTTTCAGTTGCCCTTTTTTGTATTATGAAATGATTGGTTGCCATATAGTTTGGCATCTAAGCTTAGTTGATTTGAGTCAAGGTATTTTCCTAAGATTAACTACTAATGATGCCATTTTGGGCTAGATCTCCAAGCTTAAGATTTTTTTCCCAACCAGTATGTAAAAAAATGTTATATTGCACACTGGATCTCTACTGTTTCATTTTGTTAGTTATTCATACTGCTTTTTTTTTGGAAACTGATGGTGGATGACTCTTCAACTAATATATTTTATTTTAGCAAGCTCTCACACATAAACCTTGATTCTGCTATGATATAACACCGGAAGGCATAAGATACAATCAATAGCAATTGAGGTCTGATATCTATTACGATCATGTGCTGCAGAGCTTGGCTGATAACGAGGCATGGGCTCCCGTTGTTGAAAATGCACTCGGGAAATTGCTGAATGCTTTCATTGTGACGGACCATAAGGATTCTATTCTTCTGCGAAGATGTGCTACAGAAGCAAATTATAATAACCTGCAGATAATCATATATGACTTCTCAAGGAAAAGGTATATGGATAACTGCTCCATGTTCTGCTTACATATCCAAATTTTTGGTTAGCTACAATGATTTTGATTCCCACTTGATTGTGGTTTCTGTTTTTTTCTGGTGTAGGTTGATTGTGCCACCCCACATGCTACCTCAAACGAAATTCCCAACCACACTTTCTATTATTCGATCTGACAGTGATACTGTATTAAATGTCTTGGTGGATATGGTAAGTTTTTACAGGTTTCATGATTGATGCTAGATTCTTGTTGGAAGTAATGTTTTCTGTTACTTGGCTTTCTATCCCCTCTATATCGTGCTTGTTGTTTTGAGGTCCCTCTGAACATTTTTCTTCTTCTCCAGGCACAAGCTGAGAGGCAAGTGCTTGTGGAAAATTATGATGATGGAAAAGCTATTGCTTTCGATAGAAAGACAACAAATCTAAAAGAGGTTTATACCTTAGATGGTTATAAAATGTAAGTTGGGATTTCACTCTGCATCCTGTTTCAAAGTTGGATCCAGGTTTTAATTTTATACTTGGTGATCACCATTTTGGAAACATGTATAGCTTATATGCGGTGTGGGAATATTGCTTGGTAATACAGGAAAAACAAGTTAATTTGTCTGATTTGGATAAGTGATGGTTGAGGCACGGAATGCCATTGATTTGCATGCACGTATGTCTTTCATTGTTTCTTGCATAGTTGCATTTTGGCACACTGGGAAAGTGGGGGAAAAAACTTTCTTTAATGGAGTAGAATGGGGAGAATAAGGGGGAAACAAATGGTTTCATACTTTAACCTGCCAAGCCAGGGGTAGGAAAAAGGAGTAGAGCCAAAGAATCTTTTTGGGTTTAGTGCAGCACGTTTCCTTTCATTCTTATTTTTTATCATGATATGAAAGGGTTTTCCTTTCTGAGCTCTTCTCTTTGTATAATTGATTCATCATGCAAAGCTGGTACTATTTTGGTTTCTCTCTGTCTGTTTCTCTCTTTGAACACTTTTTTCTGTTGATGCTCACTTACAGGTTTTCACGTGGATCAGTCCAGACAGTTCTTCCTCCTCTTAAGAAGCTTAAAACTGGCCGTCTCTGTAGTTCTTATGATGTTCGCATCAGGGATCTTAATCAACAAAAGTCTAATGTTCAAACTGAAGTTGAAGAGAGCCGGAAGAGAAAGCGGGCTTATGAGGCTGAGATTCAGGATCTTCAGCATAGTCTAAAGGCTGCGAAGGTAAGAATATCTCTCCATATTTTGTTTCAATGCTTTTCTCCATTGTCCTAAACTGCTTCTGATGTTCTTTTTCCTGTTTTCCATTGTTCTACTTCGGCCTTCATTTACCATGCGCCAACTTGTAGGGTCACAGCGGTACAAGTTTTGCAATTATAAGAAAACAAATTGTTGAGATTATTGTTTCAAGTAATAAATTCTCACTAGTGAACCATCTCCATATCTGATGCACTGTTGACATATGCACCCATGGTGAGATTTTTTGTCAAAGCCCCTTGAAACTCTTGCTTTTATAACTGTGACCCCATTTGAAGTAGTGATAAGGAACCATATATACTATTATTGCTAGATGATTAGAACAAAACTATCAGGAGTAGGTCATCATTTGGAAAAATATGGAGGGAGGTTCTTATATCTTATTTTCATGTGGCCTTTTTTCATGAAGTTAAAAGAGCGCATAATCGACATGGAACTTGCTTTTCGTGGGTAAATAAATCAATTTATTATTTTAGAAAAGAGCTTTGTTTGAAAGGATAAATTTAAGCATGAATGCTTTTGCTTTCCAAAACTGTTTATAACACGGTTGCACTTTTTTATGATGAAATTGGATTTACAAGTACTTTTCCTTTCCTTGGAAGCCTGGAGTTATCTTATCTTGTGGATTGTGATGACTGAGCTTTTGTTGCTGGCTGATTAATATCAAGATTAAAGACCAAAGTTTTAACTGAACTGGGGAAGTTTTAGTATCTCTAAAAGCAAACTAGTTAGCGCACAGTTTTCTTTATTACCTTGCATATAAGGAAATAATAGGTAGGGTCCATTCATTTTTACGGAAAGGTTTTGAACTGACCAACGAATTCCCTTATTTTTGCAATCCATATAGCTGCTTAACACTAGAACAGTTGGGGATAGAGGTTGCTATTGATAAACATCAACATCAAGCTCTATATGTTTAATAAGGACTTTTTGCTTGTAATGTCCATATATGATGAAGCTTACACGTCACATATTTATAGCAATTGTTGACTTATCATGCAATTCTAACAATATCAGCATGGGACATCTTGAATAACCTTCCATGGAACTTAAGACTCGCTGGTGACTTCTCTGTTTAGACACTCTGCATCAAATCTGTAACTCATCACTTTGTTGTGTGAGAAACATCTGAATCTGGTAAAGCTGCAAGAACTATGTTGCTGTGAACTGATTCATGGCTCTTGATTCCTGAATTTACTTTGCCAAGCAAGAGTCAAATTCTAACTATTTGATTCCTCATTCACATTTTATCGAGTTTATGTGGTTCGTGGGATTAATGTACATTGGCATCTGCATATTCACTGCTTCCGTGTTTCCTTGCGTGGACTAGGAGAGGTGCTTGAATCTGACGCGTGAGCTGGCTTCTAAGAAATTAGAGCTTCAGGATTTGAAAAAGTCATTTGCTACTGACAGTGGTTCACCTCCATCAAATTTTGATGAGCTTCAGAAAGAAATTTCAGTTAGTTCTGTTATACAATTCTTATCTCCTCCTGTTTCGTTCACCCTCTGGTCATATGATGTCAACCTGGCATAGATTTCCATTTTCTTAATTCTCATGTTCTCATAGATGTGGTCTTGTGCAAATGTTTTATCAGAGCACCGAAGAGGAGATAAGAGAAAAAGACATCTTTTTGGAAAAGCTCCAAGTAAGAGTGAAAGATGCTGATTCAAAAGCCAAGAAACTTAAATTATCATTTGAGACTTTATGTGGTAGGTAGTAGTCATCTGTTCACCCAAGTTTCTTGTGCTTTTTTATGGTACTAGTCTTTTGTCTTGTCACATATTCCTCTTCTTATATATGCTTTTGCTCTATTATGCCAAACAAAAAAAAATGTAGAATCAGCGAAGGAAGAAATTGATGCCTTTGAAGAAGCAGAGAGGGAGCTAATGAGGATTGAGAAAGATATACAATCTGCAGAAACAGTACCTATTATAACCTTGATTGTTGATTTCCTTTTTCTTTGATTGTTCATTGCAATTCTTTTTTGTGAATTTCTGGTATCCTGTTCTGAAACTAAAGTTTTGTATAGGAGAAGGCTCACTATGAACGGATAATGACTTCCCGTGTCCTTAATGATGTCGAAGTCGCACAGAGAGAATATAAGGAACTTGAAGAAAATCGCAAGGTGCATCTCCCGCCTACTATTTTCGTTTGTTTCTTAGAAATATGGCAGTTATTTAGTGCCCATCTTCACGGATGAGGTAATGACCTGGCTTCTGACGAATTTGAACTCTTGGATTGAACCAATGGGACATAGATATGCTAGCTTTATTGAACAGCTATTGGCATATAACTTTTCTTCTGAAATAAAATTTTCCCCTCTTTCCTGCTTCTTGCTTTTGTTTTTCTTTTCTAAACTTAAATCAGCATGGTTGATTAGTTGTGTATGAGGTGAAAATTTAGAACACACAGATGTGTAAGGCTAAACTACATCTCTCTTGGGTTTGCAACAACCCTTTAGTGGTTAGATTCATCTGGTTGATGCAAAGAGCAGAAAGTAGCGCTGCTACTTGTCCTTCTACACATTGCAATTTTTCAGTCATGGCATGCTCCAGAACTCATAGAAGACCTAGAATTTCGCCTAGCTACATGAATTTACTAGAAGTGTTCTTGAACTCCTCAATAATGAATCGAAAATACAATTTTCTAACTTCATTGAAAAAGCTTATTTTATTCAATTTTAATTCTCCAACACAAGTCCCCAGAGTAAAAATAATATCTGCTCTACTTATTAAATGACCTCCTAGTAGAGAATGAAAGAGATAAAATACCACCATTATCTGGAGTCTTAATTAATATTGCAAACCTGCTAAGTATCCAAGATTTCAATTCAAAATTTCCTCAAGTAAAAGGAAATCTTAGATTGGTGACATATCCTTAATCTGCATCATTCACCGATGGTTGGAGAAAGCTCAACCTCAAATGTCAGCATGCTGAATTGCAGACACTACTTTTCAGGTGCTTGAATAAACTTCAATAACTGTGGAAGGAAAACATAATTTCGACTTTATAATAGCACAGAAGACATTTTAATTGGTGCACTCATTGATGGAAGCTGGTTGCAAAGAATTTAACTTGAACTTCCACTTGTTTAACTACCTTACTGTCTTTCTCTTATCCACTGTGTCCATGTTTGTTTTTCTTCTTTTGATAAGTTGTGTCCATGCTTGTTACATGCTCTTTTCTGCCATCAGTAATACGTGCTCCCTGGCATTGTTCAGATCAGCTTGTGTTATCTTTAGCTATTCATCTGTTGCTAGGTATTCGGCCATAGGGTTTTCATGATATGGTTACTGCTTTAAAGCAAAAGCACCATTTTTCCCAATGTTCGAGTGTCCTTTCAGGTTCATTTCATAGTGTGAGAAGGCATCTTTGGTAGTGTATGCCTTAGTTCTTACTTGGACTGCAGTTCTCATGACTAGGATACCTGCAACTTCAATTTTGCAGAAGCGAATTGAATAATCTGACAACAATTATTAGAATACTACCATCAGTAAAGGTTATATCCAGCTCTCATGTCACTTTGTCACCTGATAATGCACAAGCCCCAACCTTTTGAAATATAAAAATATTCTCTATAAACGTAGAAGTAATAAAAGCTGTTATAACAACTGCAATTGAATGTAGCACATAAAATCTGACTAATACAATCACCACTAGATTGAACATGTCTTAGAGTCAACTTCTACTGATTCATGTGCTTCATGTTTTGCTTGTCAATCATGAAAGTGACTACGGTTCTCATAGCCTCCATAAATAAATTATTATATTTGCAGTTTGAGAGCAAATTGAGAGGTAATTAAGCAGCATGCAGGAGATGGAATGAATTTTGCCAATGTTTATTAATCTGCACGCTAAATTGAAGTCAGTGGGATATGGTAGCTAACAACCGTGACTTTCAACTGCTTTCTGCAAGTCAGATCCAAACAATCTTAGAGCAAGAGACTGCTAATGTACTATGTACAAATACTGAAATTATGGAACATAATGTTTGACATTTTTATTGAACGAGGTCTATTGTAACTATTTTCACTGCTGAAGTTATATTTTCTAAAATGGTAGGAAAGCTGCAGAAAGGCATCTATTATATGTCCGGAGAGTGATATTGAAGCTTTGGGAGGTTGGGACGGGAGCACCCCAGAGCAACTCAGTGCTCGATTGAATAAACTGAATCAGAGACTTCAGCATGAGTGCCAGCAGTATGGTCATTATCTGTACTGTAACACCTTTCAGAGAACATTTATGCTAGTTATGAAGTTTAACTTGTCTGTTTGTTCTTGCAGGTATTCTGAATCTATTGATGACCTAAGATTGTCGTATGATAAAAAGGAGCGCAAAATTTTAAGAAAACGACAAATGTACAAAGCTTTTCGTGAAAAATTGAAGGTGGCTTTCTTTTGTCCATTCTCATATACTGCTTCAGTGTCAACCCTGATTTAGTTAGGTTTGATTACTTAAAAAAGCTATATGGAAAACATGCTCTTATTTATCTTCTTTTCATAAATCGATATGCTTGTTCAGCTGTTACAGTTCCATAATTATCTCTAATTTTGTTGTCTTGTTTCTGGTTTCAAGGCCATGTTTCTTTTTTCTATTGTTTTTCTAATTTTTTGACATTTCGTGTTCAACATGCATGGGTGGAAAAGGACAAATGCATGGTCATATGCTTATTTTCTGCCTTTGCAAAATGATTTGGTCTGAAATACATCCCATTGGTGGACTTTACCGTCAACTTCTAGATCATCTTAGAAATAAGAGATTAATGATTCCTAATGAAAATGCAACCAATGAGTCTTCTAACAGTCTTATTCCTGGCTTTGCTACATTTTTTAATACCTTATTGTGACATGCGTTAAACGCTATATTTATGCTAAAACTAGTCACGTTAAAGGAAAGAAGCTTTAAATAGGCGAAATGAAAAAGGAGCAGTGGTTTCCGAAGAGTTGAAATGATATGGGGATCGAGTTGATTGAACGGGATTCTTCTTGGAGATGTCTATGTCAGTGTTGTAGGCAGCCAAAGCAACTTTGCTTCAGTTTTTCGTCCTATACTCTATTGATATATCATGAACATAACTCTGCATGATGTTGACTAGATACACTGAATCCATAAGAAGATGGTAAACCAAATCCTACAGTTACGGAGGAGTATCTTACCTCAAGAACATGCACTGCAGTTATAGTGCATAGCAACAATAGGAGAAAGGTGATGGGAAAGGAAGCAGGTGGTAAATCATGACCATCCTTCTGTTATATTGTCATACACACTGAGGAAACAAGAGAATGCTGCCCATTACATCAATATAAGGATTTTTAAAGTGGAGAACTGCAACTTAGTTCCCCAATGTTTCTGTTAGAAAAAATAAATTTATAATACAGCATCACACCAGCAATTCTCTACAGTGTTGAAATGGCGATGGTCAGGTTGGGAAAATCAGCAGGTTCATTATTTGAGGTGAATCTGTTGTGATGAAAAGGCTTTTAAGACTAGGAAGGATTGGTTAAGATGATATAATGAAGAAGACAAAGGTTGATGTGGGGCATAAATATTGAGAGGGGTTTTAATGCCATATAACATGGGCATGGACAGGCTGATGAAGCATCACGTATAGATCTGACCAGATTAGTTCTTAAGCATTAAGTTAGGAGCTGTAGTCTGAAATAATATAGGCTGAGGTTGTAAGAGACGATATGAAGCCTTTACAACAGATGGAGAATGTATCACAGGAGAGCTACTTTTGGAGGCTCTCTCCATATATCCCACTTATTTTGACATTGAGGTTTAACTGGGTCTTGGTAACTTGTATATTGTTTTGTGTTAAGTGATTGTCTTTGTGAGTTTTGGTTTATTGTTTAGTCAATTTCTAAAAACCTTGTTCTCCAACTTATCACCAAACTTCATTTTTGACAGAGCAACTTCTACTCATATTGTTTCCCCGGTCTTAATTGGTTTTTCTGTTTTCTGTCTCTTTCCCAATTTGAATTGCAGGCTTGCGAGGAAGCCTTAGATCTGCGACAGAGCAAGTTTCAAAGGAATGCATCAGTTGCAAAACGCGAGTTGACTTGGAAGTAGGGATTTTTCTCTTTATACCTAAACTCTTTGGAAATGTTAGTTCATTCTAGAGTGGTTGCTAATATGTTTTTGCTGGTTTTCTTTTTGCAATTAGATTTAACGAGCATTTAGGAAACAAAGGGGTTAGTGGCAACATTAAAGTTAGCTATGAGGAAAAGACCCTTGCAGTAGAGGTAAGCCTGTTGCCTTGGAATTGCGGATTTATGTGTTTAAGCAGATTAGTAAGCAATAACTTCATGATTTAATTCTTCTGCTCTGAAGACAGCTCATGTGGCGATATCTTTCTTTGTTACTAATTGCTTATACTATCCTTCTTAGGTTAAGATGCCTCAGGATGCATCAAGCAGCAATGTTCGTGATACTAGGGGGTTGTCAGGTTTTTCTCCTCCTCGACTTTATTTGTTTATGTTTCAAGTATTGAGCATTATATGTTCTCAGTCTATTATTGATGCTTATCATGCTATTCCTTTAGGAGCAAAGAGAGCATTGCTCTGTTTGATATTGGTGAGAGACAGTAATCCTGAAAGAAAATAGAAAGGATCTCTCAAGACTTTGGTTTCGTAATTTTAAGAAATTAGATATACATTAGCTTTCATTAAACCAAAATCCATGTCAGAATTTAATCATATGTTACACCACGGCGACATAGGAGGACATCATCCCGGTACCTAGCAGTATTGTAAACTATTGCAATTTTACTGACATAAAATTTCCCTCTTTTGAAGTATTTTGGGAACTTGGAAAGTTTATGCCTTGCTTGAAATCCTCTGCCAAATCACTAGTGCAAGTTTTTCTTACACAAGAATTTGGATTGCCAACATTGTGATGTTTGTTATTGCCCTGTTCATTAGGTGGCGAACGCTCTTTCTCTACATTGTGCTTTGCATTAGCTCTTCATAGCATGACAGAGGCCCCATTCCGAGCCATGGATGAGTTTGATGTGTTTATGGTAAGTTTTATCTTTGTTTGGAAGGATCTAGTGCCTGCGGGTGTTCTTAAACATAGTCGCTGGCTCCATTGTTCCTTCTGCTGGGTGTGTAAATTTGGTCAGTCTGCATACCCATCCAGAGTATTAAGCTTTGAGGGTTCTGATCCGGATGTGAAAGGGTGGGCATCTTTGGTATGGAATGCTCCAATAAATATATTATTTCTTTGGTCCTCAGGATGCAGTGAGTCGGAAAATCAGCTTGGACACTTTAGTGGACTTTGCGTTGGCACAGGGATCACAGTGGATATTTATCACCCCTCATGATATCAGGTTAGACCTTCTGCTCAATTACACAATAATTGATTTCTATTTGAAGAACCTTACTCTTTATGATATGAGCACTGTTGTTTAGGTAGGATTTGAATCAAAGAACTTACTCTTGAAAACCAAGAGTACCACTGAGCTTTAATCTGTAATTTTTGATACCATGTGAAGACGTGGGACAAAGAATCATAAGAGAAGAATTCCCTATAATTGAGGGAGAAATTTAGAGAAGCATAATAAATCACCTGTAGAAACTTTATCGTCTTGAGATTAAACTGAAGGTACAGGGTTCTTTTTTTGCTTTTCCAAGCATCTTAACTGACCTTGTTGTGCTCTGTTTGCACCACTACAGCAATTGATGTAGGACATTTTTTGTGCTCAATTAGGGACTTAATGGGAGAGTTTAGGGTTGAAATTAGTTGAGGGCTTAGAGAGTGTTGGGCGGCTGTGAACAGTATGTTAAAGAGTATTTAGCTGTGGTCTGTGGCGTCAATGAATGATATAAAGCTAAGCAAAACAAGCTCTAACCTTGAGTGATGAGCTCCGATTGGTAGAAGAACCACCTGAGTTGTCTAAACATTTTGGCAGCAGATGCTTTAGGAGCATCTATCTCTCGCGAATTCATGTGATTGTATTTCCCTTCTATTACCAAAACAGAAAAAACACGATATAAAGCTAAGCATCATAAATAACACACAAAACAAGCATGGGAAGAAATTTAGCCTCAAAAAATACTTGCAAACCTAAAAGTGACCTGGAAGGTTGTTTCCTGTGATTATCCTTCTCTCTTTTTCTTTCTTTTTTTTTTTGCTTATATTCTCCTATATGTTGTCATTTGTTGATAACTTCTGCTCGATTGATGCTTGGTAAGTGGATGCTCAGTGCAATGCATATTGGGGCTTGTTTTGTGGGTTTGGATGTTTATTTTTTTTTGAAATGATAGGCTTACTGAAACTGGGTGAAATGCCAACAAGTTTTCGTTTTCTCCTTGTGTTGAGCAAATGGGTTTCAATCATTTCAATATCCCAACTTCCAGTACATAGAACATCAATCATGCAATACTGCATCTGCAGATGCTTATTGAATAATAAGAAATATCAATCACTTATACTACCCCAAACATCTGACCTGATCGATACAGGATCTTATTATTATTATTATTATTATTATTATTATTATTATTATTATTATTATTATTATGATAGATTATAGCAAACCTAAGAATTATGTTTTCAAAGAAGTGCGATAATTTCTTTTGAATGTATCCAAGCTACGTAATAGTTAACAGGCTTTGTTTGCTGTTAATGCAGTATGGTTAAACAGGGAGACAAGATAAAGAAGCAACAGATGGCGGCTCCTCGCTCTTGAATGTCAGCCACATTGCAGTAAATAATCTGTCATCTGATCCTCTAGATATGCTGATAACTACAAACTTGTTTAAATTGTTAGTTTTTTTTTTTTTTTATCAGATTGATATTTTTATGTGTGAGTGCCTCGAGTCCCCCTCCAGTTGAGATTTATCCTCATTACTTTAAAATAACCTAAGGGTTCTTATCTTTATTTTATTTCAAACAATTTTCCCTATCATTTTCCTCTTTTTTTTTTTTTTCCAAGCGCCTCTTCATTTCACCCTTGATTTTCCTGAAACGTTGCTGTTAAAAAAATCACCCCATTGCCCGTTGCCATGGGCAATCATCTAACGCTGCCATCCAACTTCCCCATGTCAAGAGTCTTTAAATTTTTTTTTGGTTACAAACGGATTCAATGAGAAGAGACGGGTAAATCACATGAGGGGATATACAATAACTCTTGCATCCATTGGAAAACACCAAGATTTGGGCTGGTTTTCTTTAAATGCTAGGGGAGCATCTACATCTACTACCAATTACATTATATATGGTGTTTTCAAATGTGAAACCTAACCTCTTGCAATTTAGTTTTTGCAAGGTAATTCTACCCTAGGTCTTTACAAAGAGTCAATTCAAAATCTATATTCAAAACTTTTTACCAATGCTTAAGCTTCAAAACAAGCTTATCCCAAAACTTCAGAAGCTTTGAATCGTAATTCCCAAGTAAAATTAATCCAATTTGGCACCTAGAAACTCGTTTTAGAGTTATCCATTATCCTAAAGAGTGAGCATGAATACAATCAAACTTAAAGATATCGCAATAAGCATTCAATAAGCTCGAAGATCACTCAATCTATTCACTTCCCTTCTATGCTTTTAGATAGAGAAGTGCCTTTTACACTCGTGCAAAATGGAGGCTACAATCACTTTCTGAAAAAGGCCGAAGAAGATGGTTTATGCTGTAAACTTTGGTGGAAAACGTCATGTTGGGATTTTCAACTACAACGTGGCACCTCCTTGTTTCTTCTAGTCCCTTCTAACATCTTCCACTGAATAGTTGGTCTTCAAGCTAGACAAAAATAACAACTATTAGGTACCGGCAACGTATATGTTAGTGGTTTGAAAGAGTTTTAGTACCCACTAATAATTTTCCGTCTATCTTCTTGCTATAAAATGGGTAAAAATCTTCTTTGTGTCCTTTCATTATTTCGATTTCTCAAATGTTGTTCCTGCTTTGGTTCTTTTAGAGATTTTGTCTCTGAACTTGTAATTTACCGGTTAAGTTTGTCCAATTTACCTTTGTTAACAGGTAAATCACCAGGGGAAGGCACGTGTACAGTGGGTCCTAATTTTTAGAATTTTTTAATATTATTTTATTTTTTCTTCCTTTTTTTATTTAGATTTCTAAATCACGTTTGCTGCTACTATTACTAGTTTTACCAGTGAAATATTTTTCTTGTGACCAAAATAACACAAAAATCGTAACTACCCAACCTACTTTTGGAAACCTCGTGGAACTGGAACTTGTAAAGACCAAAAAAATAATTGTTCCAGTTCCACGAAGTTTCCAAAAGTAGGTTAGGTAGTTACGATTTTTTGTGTCATTTTGGTCTCCGCCGTTGGGGAAGGAACTTCTGAAACAATCATCAACACCAGAAGTCAAAAGGTAGACACCATATCATGATTTGAGGTGGTAGAGGATTGAGCATGGAAAGGGTTATCATCTGATATACGAAGAGATGCAAGCAGTGGGGATGAGTGAAAGGGTTCAATCGGGAAGATGGATGAGGAAGGGGATGTTTGGCTGTAGGTTGAGAGACGGGCTAATTTCTTAAGATTAGGTCTTCTTCTAACAATAGAGATGGGAGTTCGGCCCGTAAAAACCACACTATTGCCTTCATGAAAGAAAGTGAACATCTGCGGGCCATCTGGTTGGGTAAAGCAGGAAGGTTTTGAAAGGCCCTCCACCGGGTGGGTTAGGAGAGGTGGGCTGGAAAGGTTATGGCCCATAAGACGGCCTGGGATAATAAGGTTTCCATGTGGGGTCATCACGGTTTTGGGGGTAGAGGGTTTAAATTTTTTTACTGGGTTAAAGTTTAAGTCCAGCTGTGATAGCCGTTTGTGGATATTTGAACCCGGGATGAGGTTGAGGTCTGGAAAGAGATTTGATACATGTGGGGATGGGGTTAAGGTTGTCTCATAGGGGACATGGTTGGGAAAAGGGGCAGGCATGAGGGGCTCAAATCCCTATCCTTGCTCCACATAGGGGGGCTACCTTGTATATAGGTGTCAGTCTGAGGAATCTTTGCCTTCAAAGAATCTTTACCTTCTTATCGTCTTGGTGATAGGGGTCCTGCAAGTGCACAGGGTAGTTGTAGTACTCTATCAAGGTCGTATCCACATGGACTGGGATGAGCCTGTTACTCCTTAATTTAGACAAATTAGGCTTGAAACAGTCAATGAGAAGTGGAAATTTGGGTGAGTGCAAATTAAAATTTAAAATGAGCAAGAGTAGAAAGTAATAGCAGTGTTGAAGTAGGAGAAGATCAGATTTGGTAAAATCTTAGGCATCCGGGGTTCGCATGTCTTGATCTTTTGCTCTTAAATTGCTCAACAGCATCATAACAGGCTGAGCCTGTTTGATGCCCTGTGTTTAATAAGATGTCTTGAAGGGGCTCCCAACCTAATATACCACCAACGGTTTTCGATCTTATTGATGGTTCCCTAAGCTTCCATCTACCCCCTGTCACTAGAATAGACGTCCACTCAGAGGTGAAGTTTAGTGTTGATGCTAATTACCCACAGTCTCTCCCTATCTTCTTTCGAACGGCTAGGGAGTGAAGGCTAACTATTGTTGGTCTAGCTAACTTGGCTTCTCCTTTCGATCCTTCACCAAGCTGCTACTTGATTAAGAATAGGCTTTTCAAAAGTCAATCAAGAATCGGATTAAAATAGTATTATCTTTTCGACTGTGTTGCCATAGGCTGACCCAGTGCTGAGCCTGTGGACAACACAAAATCGATTATAAGGTTAGTTCTTGTAGGCGCTCTCAACTTATACTGAACCCACTTGTTTTCACTCACAGGTTCCTCCCAAGATTCTCACTGATCTTAATGCTTTCGCATCGGTCAAACCAAGGGGATTAAGAATTGGTGTTGAGGCTAATTCCTCAATTAGCTCCTAATTTCTTTCAAAACTAAGAACTAAGGGTTGGTTATTATTGTTCCAGCAACTATGGTTTCTCCTTTCGGTCCTTCACCTAGCTACCTATAATCATGCATGGGTTTGATCAAGACTCAGACATGGAGCAAGTTTGCAACAACCAAACAAGAAGTCGGGTTAAGAACATAAAATGAGCAATTTATTGCAAATAAAAAAGAGACATGCTTCACCCCTTCAACCTAAGAGGGGTTGTTTAGTTCATAATCTGAGTTATAAAATCAAAAGAAATAAAGGGGTGCATGATGTTTGAAACAAATCTGGAGGTTAGGGACAACACGAATTCTGCCCAGAAAAGGCTGCAGAATCGTGTTTCCCCTTGAACCCTTTATTCCAAAGATTCTACAGTGTTGGGTGTTTGATCGAGGGTTGAGTTCGATGCCAGTTCTTTCTTCCTTCTTCCAATTTATAGGCGTGAA
Organism: Turnera subulata; assembly: GCA_028386065.3. Classification (NCBI taxonomy): domain Eukaryota; kingdom Viridiplantae; phylum Streptophyta; class Magnoliopsida; order Malpighiales; family Passifloraceae; genus Turnera; species Turnera subulata. Next base: position 138,365 of record JAKUCV010005653.1, on the reverse strand, counting down.
TCTTCCTCTTCTCTCTTCTCCCACTTGCTGGAAGGTATGGAAGTTGGGTAAGTTAGAGTTCAGTTGCCCATCTTTGTTCCTCAGGGTAAGGTGCCATAGGAGGTGTGCCGATAGGGTGAGTTCTTCAGATCTGCAAATTTTAGAAGACTTTAGGGGAGGATAATAGTTCTTTAATTGTAATTTTCTTTGGATATAATAATTATCCCCTCTTTCCCATGCCAAAAGTCTTTTACAATGCTCAGGTTATAATTGTAGAGATGAAAGTTTTGCAAGTGGTGAAGCTCTGCAAATGGTTGAGTTGTAAATTCATTCTTCGCTTTTTCTGGCCATCTGTAGATTCCATAGGCTGGGCCTGTGGTGAGGCTGTGTGCAGTCTCTTTCCATTCTTTTCTGTAGTTGAATTCAGCTCTCCTTGCAATTGATGTGGGGGCATGATGGCTTTGTGGATCAAGACAAAGGTGGTGAAATCCAGTGGAAATCTTGTGATTGGAGGGGGATTCGTGGCTTCCAACCGATTCAGCAATGAACAACAGGCTCGAAACAGGCTCATACTGTGCCAGAGGCTGTTTCTTCGAATTCTCCAATAAAATCTCCAAAATCCTTCAAAATGCACCTGTAATCACTAATCATACAGTAAGGGATGGGATTTAAGGGAATATGATGAAATAATTCAAAGTAAGGCATATAGTCATGATGAATTGAGAGTAAATATATCTAAAATCATGCCTAAAACTATGCATATTTCATGTGCATCACTTGGCAATGAAAAGACCAAAGTGGAGAGTAAGACAACATTTGAAAGCACTAGAACTGTTATAAATATATATATAATGTCATTTTCACCATCCCTAAAATTTGTTTGTTTTTAACATGTTTGAATTAACCAATGGTAAATATTTTATCTCTACACTACACTTAACCTTTACTTTGATTCATTTTTTTGGCCAATTACTTTCGGTAATCCCATTTATCCTAATATTAATATCATCTTCCTTTACCTAATATCTATTTGATTTTATTCCTTTAAATTAATCAAATCCAATTATTTTTATTCTCCCATCTCCAACTATATATGTCCCTTCAGTCCTTCGCATTTCTACACTTACATTCTACCATAAACTTCACCTCTCTTAGTTTAATTATTCTCCATTACAAATATTATTATCAAAATTATATTATTACCTTCAAGCTCGTATTATTACCATCAAGAATGAATTTCAACTTCAATTTTATAACACGTTATCAGTACGAGTCTCTATCCTATTAAGGTACTTTCTTCGAAATCTTTCTTTATCCCGTTATTTTTTTTCAATATCTGTTATCTATTTTCTATTATTATCTTTATATCCTTATTACTTGTCTTATATCTTGTACTGTTAAAAAAATTCTCTTCTTGTTATTTTCGTTCTTTTTATTCGTGTTATCTAATTTTCTACTATTATATTTATATTCTTAATACTTTTTATATTTTTTGTTATTATTTCAGTATTGCTATTATGGCCGATATTACAAAACTTGAATTCGAGACCCTTGATATTTTGGAAAAAAAATATTTTTCATGGGCACTAGATGCTAATTGTCTGGGAGGCATCACAAAAAAAACAGAAACAAACCATCTAGTTCAACTAAGGCGGAAACTATAATTTTTCTTTGCTATCATCTTCATCATAATAGCCTGAAGACTGAATATCTTATTGTCAAAGATTGTGCATATCTTTGGAAGAAATTAAAACAAAGCTCACTATGAGTAGATGCATATGTGAATGCAAGATTTTAAATTTGTGCACGAATATAATTTAACTATGCTTCAAATAAGCTCTCAGAAGAAATTTTGTGGAGAAAATATTACTGATATTCATATGTTAATTTTTTTTTTCCACTTTTCATGCATCAATTGTGCTCCTGCAGCAGCAATATGGTGAAAAAGATTTCACAAAATATTCAAATTTAATTTCATGCTTCCTTATGGCTGAACGAAATAACAGGCTATTAATGAAAAATTATGAATTTAATCCAACTAGCTCTTTTCCATTTCTTGAAGTGAATGTGGTAGTATATGATAATTTTGGTTGTGACCGTGAACATACAATTGGTCACGAACATGCCGTATAACAAGGCATCTAGTAGAACTTTATCAAGTGTTCTTGATGGGCAAATCTAAGGTTGTTGAAACCAACCTTGTTCAAGATGATGACTATGATGCCTACTCTAGATGGATTCATTTTTAGATATTTTTGTTTATCTTGCTTACCCTGAAGGTGCAAGTGACTATATATTTTTATGATAAAAGTCTAAAAAGAATTGTTTTTATTTTTATGTTCAACTTTATCATGTTTTTATACGCTATGTTTTATTTCATTTAATTTATTTTATATTTTACTTTCTACTTATATTTATTTTGTAATATCTTATTTTTGTTAAATTTTTAATGTGAAATGAAACCATGCATATGGTTCTGATCATAATGACTTGAGTTTTTTTTCCTAAAGACAATGTAATAACATATTTTTTAATTAATAAATAGCAATATTTTATTTCTTTAAAGTTTAGCAAGACATATGTATGCACAATCTCTGGCAGTACAAAAATAATTGAAGGCTTTGGAAGAGCTCAAATTTTACAGTCCGAAAGGAATACAAATGAGTATTGAAGATGTTTTATTCTCTTTAAAGTCTAAAAAAAAAATGTTAGTTTTTAGGGATATGCATTTAAATGGATACTATATTGAAACAATGAATGTAAGGGATGCTGAATATCTTTATATTCCAAAGGTTACTAGTGTAGGTAACAAACAAGCCTGAAGCTCTGGATAATAAGTTAAAAATTAGATTAAAGACTTGTTTCATCCCTGTATTGGATGCTAAAATTGGAAGTCATTGAGGATGTGCCATCCCAGGTCAATAGTGATGCGCTGAATTATTGAAAATTTATTCACTCATTCATTGAGAAATCAGAAATTTTTCCATTCTAATGAATTTTCATGTATTGCTTGCTCACAAGGAAAATTAATTATCAGGCCTTCATATAATAAGGTTAGTTTATAATCATCAGTTTTATAATCATCAGCATTTTTGAAAAGAATTCAGGGAGATATTTGTGGACCTTCATTTAATAAGGTTAGTTTATAATCATCAATATTTTTGAAAAGAATTCAGGGAGATATTTGTGGACCTACACATTCACCATGTAGACCGTTCAGATATTTTATGATTTTAACCGATACATCAACAAGATAAGAAACTGAATATTACTCCCACCAACGGAAATAAGCCGATTATTTTGAAGATTATCAGCAAGGAAACCTTGAGTCAGATGTCATTCAAGCCAAATCCGACTGGTCGGTATTTAGTGGGAAAAATTTTGTTGCTAAGTATGAGTACCATGCCTCGGCTCGATTGCTGGGAGATTAGTCAATGAAGGAATGCGCTCCGGACAGATCCTGAAGTCACACCGTGAACATTGCCCCGCTACCTTGGCTTAATTGCGTTGGCCTCTGATTTGTGATTGTTCTTCCTAAATGTATTTACACTTGCTTGATCCCAATGGATGGAACCGATTCGATGATTCCCGGGATAGACAAACTAACTGCTTTCCAAAGAACCATCATTCCAAGATATACACCCAGATGCAACTGGAGGAGTCACAATGGTCTCACTTAAAGCCCAGCAACCTCGATAGAATATACTTGCACGGTATTCGCACTTAAACCAACTTTTCTCATTTTTCTCCTTGTTTGAGAATAGGCTTGACTTATTAATCGTATTGCTTCTTTATGGGCATTGTGAGGCTCGCTTTCGCTCAACTTTCTTTTCATTGTTTACAACATCAAGCTCTTCCTCGGGAAGAATCTCATTGTGAAAGATCGATTACTAGCGAATTTCTAAAAACAAAATGTACGGCACACCACTATTCTTGATGTTCTCTTAATTGCCCAAAGACAAGGAGTCGCCACCCAAGCTTATTAAGGAAAACTTGAAAAAAAAACCCTGTTCGTCGCAAAACCGGCTGCAAGTGCACAGCGTTGCTATAGTAACAAGGTCGAATCACAGGGACTACGAAATAACACTGTCCTTAGAGCTTACAATCGATTAGACTATAAAACGACAAGTAAATAAAGTATCGAATTGGTGAGAGTAATAGGCAGTGAAAGTAAAGTAAATAAACAGTAAATAAAGAGACAGTGTGTACTGATGAGGTGATGCAGTAATAAAGAAACCTAGGTTGTCCGGGGTTCACTACAGCGGGTGCTGTCTAAATAATAAAACTATGGTTTGGCTAATTTATTCGTCTTCCTTGTAGGGCTCCCTAGTCTATTTCATCTACAACCAGCTGTTCACTGTTATTGTAAACCTACCCTAGTCCCGAACAACCTGCTGTTCACTAGTGTTGCCTGTCCTAAGGTGCAGTAGGCGCTGTACTAGGTGCTGGATCCTCAACTACCCTAAAAATCTCTTTCGACAACGGTTAGGATAGAGGCTGTGTATAGAACGATCAAATTTCCTAACTTCTCCTGTTCAGTGCTTCGCTAGGTCGTCTAAGGTGCACAAGAGGGTGATCAGGCCGCGTGCGCTGTTAAGCTCTCCATACACAAATCAAAGAATAATGAATAATAGAAGCCAAAACACGGATTATTACTCAAACATAACTGTAGCTACATCCCATAAACCTAGATTAAGGAATTTAGCTCATGAAGAAACTAAAAACAACAATCGAGAGCAACAGCGGCATGCTGTCGAATAAAAATCTAAAGGTATTCACTTTGCTTCAGCCAAATTCTCCTCTCTCTCCTGCTCTGAAAGATGAATTTTTGTTGCTAAGAATAGAGTGTGTCGATGGGCCAAAGGCTCCCTTCTTAGGGTTTTATTCTTTTCTATTTATAAAGGACAAAATCTTTTATGAAACCCTAAGTCTTGGAAAATAAGTTTTCTTCTTAAAACCTAGCAGCAAAAGGTCTCCTTTCTTTCCAAGGAGTGTCCACCTGATCTTCAATAAAATCTCCTTGAATTTAGGCGCAAGTCTTCAAATCAATTATAAAAATCGGGACTTTGACGCCAACGCCGCTGTCAGACAGCATCTGGATGCTGTCGCTGGTGCTGTTTGAACTGGAACTGGGCATTCAGCAGCGCCTCGCTGTTTTTGGGCCAACATTGTCAAAATCCACTCCAAAAAGGACCTAATTGCACTTGAAAGCAAACAAGAGCTAGGAAAGTAGAATTTGGTGTAAAAGCAAGTGATTTCCTATCTAAATGCATGAATGGATGCTAAATGCAAAGCCAAAAGATTACAGTGCATCCTGTAAAAGTGTGTATTTTCATGCTCATCAAACCCACAAATGACTCTAGATAAAGCATTTGTCTCGTAACCAAGAGGAGGACCCAAGGATTTGTTTATTACTAGCCACCATCTTTCCTGGGACGACGCCCACAGTATTGGATGCCAAGGTCAATGCGTACATTTCATAGCCGGATAGTATGCATATACCCCATGTTACAAGCAAATTAACAAAAAAGCATGACATATATATTTTGCAAAGTGTGTATGTTATAATGAGATGCAATGCAGAAAAGCAAACATTTGAGTTTACGCCTCATCCGCTTGAGACTGCCTACATACCCCCTGTTAGTGGGTTCAAAGCTCTTGTAGTTCATCTAAATGGGGATCCCCAAGGTCAACCTAGGTCTTCTTTTAGAATTGGCTCAATCTTCACATAAACAAACTTCTATATCTCTGTAACAAAAGACTTAATTTTCTCAAAACACTTTACTAATTGTAATCAATCACATTTTCTCTAATAGCGCAATCACTCTCTTTAGGGTCAAAATGCATTTAAGAAAACAAATTTGGGCATTAAAATTTTTTTTTGTTAGAACAGGTGCCCTACGCTAGAGGGGGGTGAATAGCGTTTTTCGGACGAAACTAAAAAACTTGCAAGAAATAAATGCGGAATTGAAAGAATAAGGACACACCAAAATTTATACTGGTTCACACACACAACTTGTGTGGCTAATCCAGTCCTCCGAGAGACTCTCTCCAAGATTTCACTATCTAGGTTAAGCTTCCGGGTGCTTAACAAACCGTATACAAACCTAGAGCTCGAGTCACACGAAACTCCACTTGCTTGAAGATACCTCACTTCAAGACTTCTCTCAAGGAAAGAAAACACTCTTCCTATGAGTTGCTACAAGGGAACAATCCTCCCTTAAGGTGTATGAACAACACTTTAAAAACACTCAAACAAAAACTCTCTCAAGAGTGAATATGAGTAACAAATAAGCTTTATAAAGGCAACTCTCAATTCTCAAGGAAATTGGCTCATAAAAATTGCAACATATGTATGACAATTGAATGCCTAAAATGTAGAGAGTTGATTGTTATTAAATAAAGATGTAAATCCTCTATTTATATGTCTCAAAACATGTATGATCGTTATGGAATCAATCCAAAACTCCTTTAGACAAAATAGCTTGGGATGTTGAAAAAGGTGTCTGCTCAAAACGGTACAACATCGATGTTTAAACTTAGAACATCGATGTTTGGCCAGTAAACTTGAATTATTTGGACCAACGGTCAAGAGAACATCGATGTTTACCAAAGGAACATCGATGTTTTGCCTGTAAATATGAATTATTGAGTCCAACGGTCACTAGAACATCGATGTTTACTCAATGAACATCGATGTTCATTTGGTTCAGCAAAATCATTTTAAAGCTAATGATCATGGGAACATCGATGTTTACATGAAGAACATCGATGTTCATTTGGTTCTGTGAAATCATTTTGAAAGCATCATCATGGGAACATCGATGTTTACTTGAAGAACATCGATGTTCATTTGGTTCAGCGAAAATCAATTTAAAGACATCAATTGATGGAACATCGATGTCTCAAATTTGAACATCGATGTTTTGCTGTTGCAAAATATTTTTCAAGTGCAACGGTCATGAGAACATCGATGTTTGGGATGCCAACATCGATGTTCTGAGCTACTGCCTGTTTTGAAAGATTGTTTGAAGGCAGGAACATCGATGTCTAAAATCAGAGCATCGATGTTCATTGCTCAAAACGCATTTCATGATTGAAAGGATGCTATTGAATGCATGAGTAAAATTGATTTTGTTTTGAGCCAATGTCTTAGAAGAATTGAGTGTTTAACCTTTGTACAATTTTGAGTTCCTAACTCTTCTTTCTTGTTACTTTAATTCTTGTGCTCTTTTCTCTTTAGACCTTTGCTCTTTGATTGATTTCTTTTTGCTTCAAGGTTGTCATTAATTGAGTCATGCTTGGTTTGTCAATATCAAAACCCTGAAATGAGACAAGGAGACATGATTTCTAACAATTTTCCCCTTTTTGATAATGACAAACAAATTGGAGTACATGCCAAGTTTTATGAATTCATAAGTGAGGTTAATTCCCCCTATGTTTTTCAAACTATTATTCCCTCTAACTTGGTGCATGTTATTTCTTTGTGCATATACTTCTTCTTATCTTCCCCCTTTTGGCATTAGCAAAAAAAAAAATAGCAATAGGAAACATTTTATTGAATTTAAAAAGACATAAACATAACAAGAGATAAGAGTTTACAAAGTTGGGTCTTAGTTCCCATCATTGTCATCATCATCATCCTCTTCTTCTTCATTAGCTCCTTCTTCACCATCCTCAACATCCATTGGAGTGAAGTCCTCATCATCATTATCACCTTCTTCTTCAAAATTGTAGCCATGAAGTGTGGTGTGATATGGTGGAGGATCGTAATTTACACGGGAAAAGTAAGACCGAAGAGAGTGGCCATTTCTTTGCACTTCCGTGTCAATCCTCTCAATTGCTCGGCTCATGCTTGTCATGCTTAATTAAAGGCCGTGGATGGAGTCAGCAATGGACTCAAGAGTGACTCCGGAGGTTCGGCGTTGAGAAGGGGCTGCACAGGAGCTTTCTGCTTGGGCAGTCCCTGGAGCTTGCTCGGAAGTTTGGCCGGGCCTTGGTTCTTCCACAGATTTTTCGGTGCGGAAAGTAGCATCATTTATCGCCCATATTTTTGTGTGAGGAACCTCTGTGCCTTGCCGAGCATCAACACCTGCATTCAATAAAATATTCAAGACCAAGAATAGATAGGGCAATGGATGGTCGGTGTATGCGGATGCATATTCCGACATGTGCATGAGCACAAATCGTGCCCAATTGATTGGTGCATGGTGGATGATGGCATGTAGGACTTTCACATCTTCAACGGATAAGACGGTGTGATTTCTGTCTCTTGGCTTGATGACCCGGGTGAGAAGGTAGAATAGAACTCGATACTCCGGGTTAATGGAATGGATGGTTGGCCTCCCGGATTTGTGACGGACAAGGGTTGTGAAGCCAAGCTCATTCAGGAAGGGTGGTTCATGGATGGTGGCCCAATGATCACCTCCGTAGGATGCAATATTGTCTCCCTAAAAAGGCAAGCCAGCAAGCACCCCGAATTCCTCCAATGTCATGGTAATAGATACTCCATTGACACTAGCGGACAAGGTGTCACCATCTCGTCGGAGAGTTGAGTAGAATGCTCGGCGAATTCCGCACTATATTGCCAGCCCCTATTAGTCACGAATTCCCACAATCCCGATGCTCGAAGATTGGCTTCAAGCTGCGTGTAGTTCTTCTCCTTCGGGTAATCCACCGGAAGATACCGTGGAGACGCAATTGAGCGCTTGGAGAAGAGAGACAGAAAGTTATGGAGTTCGGCTCTGGTAGAGAACCAAATTGAGGTGCCTTCCACTGTAAATTGAGGAGCTGAGCTTGAAGAGCCTCCTCTTTGCTTTGATGTTCTCTCCTTAGCAGGAGATTTGCCCTTGGAAGATTTCCTCTCACCTGCCATACTTTGAGAAAAATGAGTAGGAGAATGATGTGAAGAGTAAGTATAGAGTGAATGAACAGTAGGAAGTATGTATAAAATGAGAGAGGGAGTCATCACTTATATAGAGGAGCTAAAATATAGCAGTTGTAGTCCTTACAACAGGCTCCAACGGCTAGAAACAGCTATATTTTTGAAATTTTAACGCCTAAACATCGATGTTCTGATTGAAGACATCGATGTTTGAATCCCAACGGCTATAATTTTTTGAAAAATGAGGGCTAAACATCGATGTTCATAAGTGCAACATCGATGTTGTGAAGCCTCTGGACACAAGCTGAAATGCCGCCAATCGAGACAACATCGATGTTGTAATATGAGAACATCGATGTTTAAAACTACTGGATGAAAAATTGTGATCTAAAATGACAGAACATCGATGTCTTACCTGGAAGCATCGATGTTTAAAACTACTGGGAAGAATAATACTTACTGAACATCGATGTTTTGTGATGGAACATTGATGTTTAAAGCTACTGGTTGGGAATGGTACGAGCTGAACTCCACTCAACATCGATGTTAGCTCCTCAACATCGATGTTTTTTAGCCTCGGGTCCAGGTTTGTACATTAGGAACATCGATGTTCCGTTGAGCAACATCGATGTTTTGCAGTCTCGGCTTTCTTGGTCCCCCTATCTTTTGGCTTAAATGAAGGGTACCTGCAAAACAACTTAGAAAATACTCGGATGCTCATGTCAGTAAAGGTAAGACAATAAAAATACTCAAATTAGATCAATGTAGAGTCAGGGATTTTTAGTTCATTTCGAATTTCCAAAGAATGACTCTTTCTTTACGGATTTTGATAGTCTCGTCACGGCTGACGTCAGCAACTTTCTCGAGTATTCCACTTTCTTCAACACGAAATCTCGTATATGTCCTTACCGTAATCACTTTCTGCTTATAAATATCATCCTCATGCTTGGCAAAGCATTTCTCAAACCATGGACTCACCACTAAGGACTAGAACTACCTCTGATTCGGAGGAGTTAAGTTATACTTTTGGTGCACCTCTCTTTGGTGGTTCCGATGTTGAGGAAAAGAAGAAGAAATGCCGCAAGCGGAGAAATGTCCCTGGTCATTTGGAAGACACGGCCATATCTCGCAAGCGTCAAAAGAAGCTGGTCACCAAAGATACTGACCATCCGAAGGGCAAAGGGATAGCTCACAGTAATACACCATTACAAACACTTGGGCATCTAAACTTAGCCCTGAAGAAGATCAGCTCTGCTGTGATGCAGATCGAGATGGCTTGTATGGGACTTTCCTCCCAGGTTGAGAATGTCCGCAAACATGCAAATGACTTCATAGATTGCTTCTATTGTAATATTTTATGAATGAATAAGTAAGTAGTTCCTTTTTCTTAATCAAGCTTGTTTTTTAAACATAAATGGTAGGAAAGATATAAGATCCAATAAAATCAAGCCTGTTATTAGTAACCAAAAAGAATATAAGCGGTGAAATCACGAATTTCTAGCAATAATAGAAATCAAATATTCCTTAATAAAACGAATTTCATTATTTGAGTAAGCCAAAAAAAATGACGTCATAATGCACGGCGAATTAATGACAATAATTATCAACCACTTGTTCATAAACCCCACATGAGCAAAAAAGCAACTTTTGGGATTCATATCCCTTTATTGAAGAGCCAAGATAGCCAGAGTGAAAAAGTAATGCATGTGAGAAGTGAGCTAGAAAACACAAGTGTTTGTTGCCCGAAAACATGCAACATGACAAGAGTAATAATGTAGACAGTGGTAAAGATTTTCAAAAAAAAAGAGGAGCCTTGAGGAGCGTATACAATTTGTAGTTTTGTGAAGAGAGAGGTTTGCTTTACCGTTTATCGAAAAATAGGTAGGGTCTAGATTTTGAAAAATAGGTAATCGTATTTCTATAAAAGGTAAAGCAATGGTTAGTAAATAATCAAAAGCATTTAAAGAAAAATACAATTCAGAGAGAGAGAGAGATACACAAACCACAACAAGACAAAAATGCCTGCTCCATCATCTGTCTTCTTTGTTGAGGGAGCCTCCTTAGGAAGAAGGAATCGGTTAGCCTATAGCCTGATAAATGAGCAACAAGAGGAACTGCCGAACGAGCTTGGGAGGATGCCTCGTTTGGTCTTTGTTGACGAGCTCTACTCGTCTTGGTTCTTTGTCACACCCATGGAGGAGACAATCTTCCTGGAGCGTCAAAGTGCCCTGCGAGCTTCCTTCTACGGCTCGGCTAATTCAATCATGTTCTTCAACTCTGACAGACTTCAGGAGTTCAGGCTGGAGCCTTCTTGCCAGACTCTGAATGAGGGCAGCTATTACCAAATTTCAATGACTGCTCAGAGCGTTCCGCAGACAACTAGCTTACCACCCACTTGGCCAAAAGCTCGCCTTCTGGTTTGGAACTGCAGAGGGATCACTAGGCGCTCCCAAGATTTCACACGAACTTTAAGAGATCTAAAGAACCAGTACAAGCCCAACATGGTTCTGCTCACAAAGACCTTGTGGCAGCCTGGAGATAATCACGGTGTCTTCCCGCTTCGTTTTCCTCCAGCAAACCGGTTCGAACTTCATGGTCAGAACAATTCGGGCGGAATGTGGTTCTCTTGGAATGATAGTATTAGGGTCAATATTGCTAATGTCCCTTACAATTTCTCAATCACTGCTATACCCAATCGTTAAAACAAATAATAATAAAAAATATTTATGCTTTAAGCTATTGTGTCATCTTTTTATGAATGTTCAACGATAAGTTAGTGTTCCTCAACTTGATCTATTATGCTCTACATGCTATGCTTGATGCGAAAAAAAGAAGCCATCTTGTTCACTCGGGTTGTAACATTTGAATATGAACCTACTACCCAAATTTTACTTTATGCAAAATTAATTTACTTCTAAGCTCTTTTTCAACCGAGGTAAGATAGAATGCTTAAGACTATTATTACTCAAGAATGATATGTATACAATAAACAATAAGCATTAATTAATTAAGTAAGCATTAAGAGCACTATTAAAAGTATAATAGAAATAATAGAACGATTTCAACCAAAGAATGATTATTTTCAATGTTACCACTTATCATTGCATTTCTACAAGAATCAGTCAAGAATTTGGATGCTTCTTTGATCAAGTGCTTGGAGCATCCGCTATCAAGGTACCAAAGTACAATTGATGCCTTCAAGCATACCTACAAAACAAATCAATGGGTTTTTGGTACCCAAAACTTCTTGGGTCCTTGAGTGTTAGAGACATAATGGTAATGAGCTTCATCTTGTGCCCAATGCCTACGCCTTGTGAAGCAAACGGGAGCAATATGTCCTATTCTATTGCAATAATGACAAATAACATTTGGATTGTGCATCTTTCTAGGTTGATAATAGTTACTATATTGCCTATGTTTGTGCATTTTACTAACCTTGTTTTCCTTAGGTTGAAACATAGGTTTCCTAGGTTTTGTTTCAACTTTCTTCTTCTTAGGTTCATTCTTGAAACCTACTCCATGTTTAGTTGATTGCAAATTACCTAAGAGAGAATTCAAGTTCTTTTGAGGGGTGTTAAATTTCTTTAGTGTTGTTTCAAGTTCATTAACTTGCTCTTTTAATGTCTCACATGATGAACACTTCCTAATTTTTGTTTCAAGTTCTTCAACTTGTTCCTTTAATGACTTACATGATGAGCATTCCTTAATTGGACTTTCCGGTTTATTAGCACTCCTCTTTCCGTAAAACTTATTTTCCTCTTTAAGTTTTTCATTTTCACTTGACACTTTCTCCATATCATTTTCTAGAGTTGCAAGTTGTTTCTTTAAGCCCTTATTAGTTCTAGATGCCGAAATGTATTTACCATAAAGCTCATTAAATGCATCTTGCAATTCTTCAAAAGTATAATCTTCGCTTGAGTGAGAAGTACTTACCTCTTCCGGTTCTTCCTCTCGTGCCATGAGACNAAATGCATCTTGCAATTCTTCAAAAGTATAATCTTCGCTTGAGTGAGAAGTACTTACCTCTTCCGGTTCTTCCTCTCGTGCCATGAGACATAGGTTGGCCGTTTCTTCTTCATCGCTATCGGATGATTCATCGCCGGAATCGCCTCCCAAAGAGATGTATGCCCTTTGCTTCTTGTAGGGCTTCTTTTCTTTTTCCTCCTTTGCCTTAGGGCACTTAGGCTTGATGTGCCCAACCTCTCCACATCCATAGCACTTTGGTGGACCAGACGTCTTCCTTCCTTTCCTTTCAAATTCTTTCTTCATGAATTTGGGTATTTTACGGGTGACAAGTCCGAGTTCTTGATCGTCATCGCTAGAGTCCAATTTAGTGAGCTCTTGCGTCTTGGAGGTGGAAGCTTTGAGAGCTATGTTCTTCTTCTTTGCAAGAGGGTTTAAGAATGGTAGTTTCATAGGTTAGAAGAATACCTCTAAGACTGTCAATGGTTGTGTTCGATGTCCCGATGTTTTTATAGATTGCGTCGGCTTTAGAACGCCATTCGGGAGTGAGGCATCTGAGGACTTTTCTGACCAAGTCCTTGTCGGAGTAGACCTTCTTGAGAGCATGAAGGTTAATTACGATTTTAGAAAGTCGTTCGAACATCTCCTCTATTCTCTCGTTCTCCTTCATTCGAAAGAGTTCGTAATCTGCAGCGAGGGAGTCGATTTTGGCCTCTCGAACTTGATCGGTTCCTTCGTAGGTGACCTCCAGCTTATCTCACATTTCATTTGCAGTTGTGCAGCAAGAGATTTTCCGGTCTTCATCGGGGTTGACTGCACAATAGAGCATGTTGATTGATTTGGCGTTATTTTCAATCATCGTAATGTCTGCAGCGTCATATTCCACCTCCGTCTTTGTCACTATGGTTTCACCAACTTTCTTTGTCGGAATTTACTCTCCGATCTTCATGATTCGCCAAAGAGCATAGTTGTTGGCTTGGAGGAAGATTCTCATCCTCTCTTTCTAGTAGCTGTAGTTGGTGCCATCAAAGAGCGGTGGACGAGTGGTTGATTGTCCTTCGAAGAGTCCTGCATAATTACTTGAAGAAGCCATGGAAAGTTTCTCTCAAACGGTTAAGTCTTTCAGAGAGTTAGGCTCTGCTACCAATTGCTAGAACAGGTGCCCTACGCTAGAGGAGGGTGAATAGCGTTTTTCGGACGAAACTAAAAAACTTGCAGGAAATAAATGCGGAATTGAAAGAATAAGGACACACCAAAATTTATACTGGTTCACACACACAACTTGTGTTGCTAATCCAGTCCTCCGAGAGACTCTCTCGAAGAATTCACTATCTAGGTTAAGCTTCCGGGTGCTTAACAAACCGTATACAAACCTAGAGCTCGAGCCACACGAAACTCTACTTGCTTGAAGATACCTCACTTCATGACTTCTCTCAAGGAAAGAAAACACTCTTCCTATGAGTTGCTACAAGGGAACAATCCTCCCTTAAGGTGTATGAACAACACTTTAAAAACACTCAAACAAAAGCTCTCTCAAGAGTGAATATGAGTAACAAATAAGCTCTATAAAGACAACTCTCAATTCTCAAGGAAATTGGCTCATAAAAATTGCAATGTATGTATGACCATTGAATGCTTAAAATGTATAGAGTTGATTGTTATTAAACAGAAATGTAAATCCTCTATTTATATGTCTCAAAACATGTATGATCGTTATGGAATCAATCCAAAACACCTTTAGACAAAATAGCATGGGATGTTGAAAAAGGTGTCTGCTCAAAACGGTACAACATCGATGTTTGAACTTAGAACATCGATGTTTGGCCAGTAAACTTGAATTATTTGGACCAACGGTCATGAGAACATCGATGTTTACCAAAGGAACATCGATGTTTTGCCAGTAAATATGAATTATTGAGTCCAACGGTCACTAAAACATCGATGTTTACTCAATAAACATCGATGTTCATTTGGTTCGGCAAAATCATTTGAAAGCTGATGATCATGGGAACATCGATGTTTACTTGAAGAACATCGATGTTCTTTTGGTTCTGTGAAATCATTTTGAAAGCATCATCATGGGAACATCGATGTTTACTTGAAGAACATCGATGTTCATTTGGTTCAGCGAAAGTCAATTTAAAGACATCAATTGATGGAACATCGATATCTCAAATTTGAACATCGATGTTTTGCTGTTGCAAAATATTTTTCAAGTGCAACGGTCATGAGAACATCGATGTTTGGGATGCCAACATCGATGTTCTGAGCTACTGCCTATTTTGAAAGATTGTTTGAAGGCAGGAACATCGATGTCTAAAATCAGAGCATCGATGTTCATTGCTCAAAACGCATTTCATGATTGAAAGGATGCTATTGAATGCATGAGTAAAATTGATTTTTTTTTGAGCCAATGTCTTAGAAGAATTGAGTGTTTAACCTTTGTATAATTTTGAGTTCCTAACTCTTCTTTCTTGTTACTTCAATTCTTTTGCTCTTTTCTCTTTAGACCTTTGCTCTTTGATTGATTTCTTTTTGCTTAAAGGTTGTCATCAATTGAGTCATGCTTGGTTTGTCAATATCAAACCCCTGAAATGAGACAAGGAGACATGAGTTCTAACAATTTTCAACGCAAACTTATGTCATTTTCATGAAAAGATGAAATTTTGTGCATGAAACTCATGAATGCAATTTTCAAAGAATATAAATGAGAAAGTTTTAAAACATGCAATGCAATAGTTGAAAATCATTTTCATATGTCCAAAGTTAGACAAATGTTTGACTGGTGACGTTCTGCTTTCCAAAGGCCGCTTTCTGATACAGAACATCGATAACAAAAAGAGTGATTGGCATCAAAACATTCATTTTTAGTTCTTTCACATTATATTAAGAAAAGCATAGTCTTTACTAACAACATTTCGTGTTGGAAAACAAAGCTTCAGTGATCTTTCTTTGAAAACATACAAGTTTGAAATCGTTGGTTCTTTATGCATCAAAAGTCATTTGGTAAATGAAGAGTGGATTTGACAAAAGAATACATCTTTAAAGATGTTCATGCCCAAATGGGTTTTGCAAAATGTTTTGAAAATCATTTTAGCATCATTATTGGAAGACATTTAACATCATCATTGAAAGGCACTTATTATCATCATATAAAGCATTATTTCTTGCATTTAGAAAGCATTTCGATCAATAAGGTTTAATGATTTTCGCATCGAACACTAAAATTATTTTAGGGCCTATCCTAGTAGACATACCCATTTCATCCTCCGGACCTCCTAACATGCAACACTAACAAGCAAATAAACACAATATTTATAACACAATGCAACAATGCAAAAATGCGAGAATGATAAATCTAACAACCTATATTATGAATGCAACACAAACAATCAGTAACAGTGAATGAAGGTAAATGGGTTTCCATACGGTACCATTAGCGAACACTTACATTGTTCTGGCATTATAACGGTATACCAATAGCGACACATGGATATAAATCCAGGCATTATAACAACATACTGCTTGTTAAATAACCAAAAATAATTTCAGCATCGTAATGTTACGATGGAAACCCAAAAGCGAACCTTCGACAGAGGGGGAGAATGGAGCTCTAACCCGTAGAAGGTTGCTTAGGAAAATGACGACTCCGCACCTGAATTCCGATCTTAGAGGGGACAAGAGAGGTAAACGAGGGCGAAAACTCGAACCCTTTATTATCAACTTCTAGCGGGACGCGGGGGAGGGGGGGTGGGGTGAGGGTGGGTGGGGGAGGGAATTAAAAGTGCACTGAGAGAATGCGACTCTCGGAGAAAGGAAAAATGAGGGGGGAGAGCCCTCTATTTATAGGCCAAGTCCATGGTGTGGGTGTAAATATGCAATTTGGCTGATTTTCAGTTCCATGGCTTCAGAATAAGGTTTTTGGAAATTCTGAACTGGCCCCGTTGTGAACACCCAAATTTGACCCACGAATATTTTGCTAAAATTAGATTCCAAGCGTGCTTAACTTAAGGTTAATGAGACGATTTGATTTTAAGTTAAGGCATGATAAGTATTTAATTAATGTATTTTTGGTAATCTAAACCTTTGGGCATCCAAACCTTAGGATTAATGAGATAATTTAATCTTAGGATAAAACATATAATAAGGTTTATTTACATTAGGATACATTTTACTTCATTGCTTGGGCTCTTTTAGTTGTTTTTAATCCAATTACATGATGATTCATTTTTGGGTTAGGAATAGGTTTAAGAGTCCAAGTAAATAGATTCTCCAGAGTTTACCCAGCCCATTAACACATTTCTTGCAGATTAATTTTAGCTCTGATTTTTGTAGAAAAATAGAATTAAATCATCATTTATGTGGAAATGTTGTTTTTGGCATGATTTAGTATGAAATAGGCATTAAGGTGTAATTAATCTATTATAGAATGATTTAGGGGGAGTGATAATCAAGTAATTGAGTGATTCTGGGTTGATTAGGGGTTAATTACGCGGTAGGATCAAATCAGGGCTGAATCAGGGGGATTGGGGGTCTGAAAATGGAAAGAACGGGTGACACGCGGGGCAGCCGACAGTCATCTCGCGACGACCGCCAGGTGCCGCGGGGCATCCACACAAGACCGCTGGCACTGGCGGTCAAGCAGTGGATGACCGCCGGCAGCGGCGGTCATGTCCTTCCGAATTCGCCCAAATCTCCGATTTTGTTTCTAATTTCGATCCTACGCGGTATTAGACCAGATTTTCGGGTACAATCTTCACCATTAAGAAGGTCTACGCCCCTAGGTTTCCCAGAGCACTATAAATAGGACCCCTCACACACATTTCAAAAGGGACACACACTTTTCTCACATACACACCTATAAGCCATGAGTGCTTGGAGAAACTCTACTTCTCCAAGCCTAGAAATACATTCTTTAGGCAGAAACTCTGGAGGAATTTCGTGGGAGGCATTAGCAGTAGTCTAGTAAGGAGGAGTCAAGAAGAGGATCAACCATAGAGCTTAGAAGCGGCAAGAAGGTGGGTGTAGAACTCAACCCATTGCAAGGAGCTAGAGGAGGGCTACAAGAGGTAACACTAAACCCTCTGTTGATCGATCATTGTTGATCATATGCTGATGATTTTGATGATGTAAGTGGCCGATTTGTTCCATGTTAGAACTACATGGCTTTAACCCCGATCACTCGGGTACGCAGGTAATCCCGGTCTTACAACGGGATGCAAGCCAAATCTTCTTCTTCTCCCCTTCTCTTTATTTTCCACACATGCACACTAGCACCAGGCACACCTGCAATTTATAATTGCACACAGTCTCGACCCAACACGGATGGGTGCCTAACACCTTCCCATCTATGATGAACCCCTATCCCATAACTTTGGTTCGCCATGACCATGTAGCCTAAAGGAGTCATATTAAGGTTTTTTCCCAAGTTTTGTCCTTAATAAAACTTGGGTGGCGACTCCAATGTTATGGGATTGACCCGAGGATGAAGGTGAAAGGATTAGGTGAATAGGCCCAAGTGATTTTGGGTCAGGTATTCACAGTTGGCAACTCCATTAGGGAAGTAGTGGGTTCAAGAGGCTTTGTGCAGTTATTAAATCTTGTGTTCCTTTTATTTGTCATCATAAGTGCCTTGCATTCATGACAATTGATGTGAAACCTTTACCTTAAGAGGGCGAGGGAATCCGAATCCGCTACTTGCTTTCCTTAACCGATAGTGGTTTGAGTGACCCCGTTTCTCGATGCTTAGAAATGATAGGGATTAATTGGCCTTGGACCTCACGCGATATCCTTTATCACATGTGAGTAAGTCAGCTTATTCCTTAGCGGCAATCTTTTGGCCCCCAACCAGCTGCATACCTTGAGCATCTCATGCATTGTAAATCAGTAAGTGGTACGTGCATTCTTATGGACTTTGATGTATTAAAC
Organism: Turnera subulata; assembly: GCA_028386065.3. Lineage (NCBI taxonomy): Eukaryota > Viridiplantae > Streptophyta > Magnoliopsida > Malpighiales > Passifloraceae > Turnera > Turnera subulata. The sequence continues at coordinate 119,611 of JAKUCV010005653.1, read as the reverse complement.
ATATGTGTTGTATCTTGTTATTTTGGGATTTGAATTCATGCATATATGAGGATTTGGAAAAGGAGGAAAGGAGAGGAATCATCCATGGCTATTAAGAGGAAAGAGATTTCATGTTTTCAAGCGGTGGTTTACCAAAACCCATGGAAAGTTCATTGTGACAATTTGAGTGGATGCCCAATTGCCCTAAGATTTGAGAAGTTAGGATTGAATAATACATGTCATTTTGCATTGAGTTTTAGAAAAGATAGCATGCCGAATCAAGAGTCAGTCCACATCCTATCCGACCATTTGTTACTAGCCTCTCTTTTAAACCCATTTGAGCAAGGCACTAAAACCTACCTCTTCACCTTCGACAGTCAAGAGGAACCATGAGCAATGAGCATGCTAACCGGTCAGAGGGTGCTACCGGCGTAAGAATGAACCCGAAAGAGGATTTGATGGGGGATGATTTTCCAATTTATGAAGACCGGAGTCTCCAATAAGAGAAAGAGGTGCAGTCAACGTTTCGAACTTTGATGGGCCAGTTAGAGGAAATGATCCTCCGTGGGGTCTTACTCGGCCAACCATTTGCCCAAGTAGCCATGAAGCAGTTCTGGGATGCCATGGGATAGTTTGCACTTGTTGAAGATGTGATGAGGGGCCTCCAACTCCGGAATGCCGCACTTACTAGAGAAAGCATCAAGGCCAAAGAAAGTCTCTGGGAATGCATCCAGGAGTTGAGGGAAAGCAAGTGGGATGATTGGGGTGATGCCACAGAATCCGAGGAATATTCAAAGTCGCATGATGGCATGATGACCAATAAGGAAGATGAAGACAGTCCCGAGGAAGGAGACGAGACAATGACGATCGAAGTCCAACATGATGACCTGAAGGAAACCGTCACTACGGTCCCATGAAGAAGGCTCATGTACCCAGATAAGATTGAATGGGAGATGGCGGAGGATGCTTAGAACAGCTAATGGGGGGATGAGAAGTCTTAGGGGTTGCAAAATGTCGAGTCTGTTTTCTTTTTGTTCTCAAAATAAAAAAAAAAGGTTGAAGCCTATCCATGTTAACTTCACCTCGAGGAGTCAATGTTGTTTGTCTTTTATTGATGTATTTTTCTTAACATTCATGTAATGGATGTTCCCATCCCCCTCATTTATGGAGTTGATGCCTTAAGTCTTATCAGAATTTATCAGCTTAGTTTGGGAACCATAAGATGAACTATAGAGACCTGATCCAGTAAATCAAATCTGTTTCGAATTAAGTGCTTTTTCTAAGAGTAATAAGCTTGGCCTGTGAGTTCATTTCTCCGAAAAAATAAAGGAAAAAAAAGAGAAAAAAAGAAAATAAATAAATAAAAAAGAATGTGTACCCACAACCAACGTGCCATTTAAAATTTCTCGAGAAAAGCACTTCTATGTGATTAGACAAATAATGAACACTATTTTCTACTGGTACGTAGGTAACTCTATCAAAGAGCCCAGTCTGAATAATGTTCGGTTCCTAAACTAAGTTGGTAAAAGATGATAGGGTTTAGGTTTGGATTCCACCTATTGAAGAGATCTCCTCCGATGCTCAAGAGTAGTGTCCCTAGTTATGTTGTTAAGTCAAAGAAGGACCAAAATCGAGCCATCACGGGAAAAGTATCACCACGAGATAAAAAGACTTGGAACTCGCCATCACCTGGGTAAGTTTTGACCACCATCCTCGGAGGAACAAAGTAAAAGAAAACACAGAAAGAGAGGGGGATTAGTCCGCTAGATTGAAAACCCGAAAGGGCGGCCTAGGCAAAAGTTAAGGCCAAATGGTGTTTGGGGAAACTCGGGGCATGCTCAATGTTCATAGAAATCTTTGCTTGAAATGGTTCTCATTGATAAACCCAACAAAGAGAAGTAGGTGTCTTGTGGGACCTTGTGCAAATCCTTTAAACCTTATACCTGACTTGTCCCATTACTCGTGGCACACGATTCGGTGGTCTTTTAAATTACATGCATAATTACATTTCGAGATCAGGAAAAATAAAACATGCATTCGTAAAGAGTAATCCCATCCAAATACTTGAGTCTAGAATTTAGGACACTCGCATGCATACAAAAGAAAGGATAGTCCACCATAGTACAAGCATCTAGATGATAGGGCATACATGCATCAATCAAGACCGTCTCTTCTTACTCTGGGTCTGGCGAACCGGCCTAGTATGCTCCTGTATGGTATCCTTGGAATCACCCGAGGAAGGATCAAGAGGATGGAGAATCAGCCAAGGAGCAAAAGATGGTACCGAAGGCCCAGGAGGACGGGGATCTCTAGACGACGGCACGGGGCAAGCACATCCCCCCTCTCTCACACAGGAAGTCAACTACCATCCAAGCAGTGTCCAAAGTCGAGAGACTTCAGTAGCCGGAACCTATCCATACAAAAAAATTCAGTCAAGCTACAATAGAAGGGAAGAAAAGAGGTAATCAGGAAACAATGATCAAAATGATACTGTGGTAATGTCGGCCGGAAGCGAGGGAAAATCAGGAGGAAGGTCTTCGGAAAAGGGTACCCAACAGCGCCTATACGAGTCATCAAAGGTCTCATAGTCGGCCTCGCATGCTTGGAGAAGAGGACCAGATGAAGAAAAAAATGCCCCGGCACTCCTTCTCCTCCGGGAGGCAAAACTCTGACGAGAAGGACAAGTAATGGCCACCGACCCACCTGCCTCTAGGGTAGTCAAGGGAGGCAAAAGAGATTCACTAACAAAGGATGAATAGTCGCCTGGTAAGGCTAAGTTATTGGCATGCCAATCCAAACGATCACATTTAGGGGCCTCACCCCCTCTCATTGATGTCTCGTATGGAGATCGGAGGGTCACGGGGTATGCAAGGGAGCTCAATGGTCTGCGCATATAAACGATCCCCGAGGTACCACACCCTTATGTCAGGATATCCTATCAAGCATCGACAGTGATCCATCACTAGAGTCATGGAGTCAATCCTCTCCAATATATCCTAGTAAGTCGCGAAAGGATAAAACTGGATCTGTCAATAAGTGTTCGGTAAGACAATACTACAAAAAAAGTTTTTCGAGAAACAAGAGATAAGGGAGAAAAAGTACCTTGCCCGACATGGCAACCTGGTCTATGTAGTGACGGGCCCGTACTCGGTCGTGGGCATTACTCCTAGTCCCACGGCTCGGGAGCCCCAATGGAGAGAAACTGGCCATGACTTCTCATCAGCTGGCAGCTTTGGAGCGGACAGTCCAAGATACTCTTGACCCCACACCTACCAAGGTTACCCAAGTAAGTAAGGAGATGAAGAGGCAAACACGTATGATAAAAGAGACAAAGGCAAAAGACATACTTCCCAAATCCAGGCTGAACCATAGAAGTGCTTGGCAACAACCCTGGAAAAGTTGCACATCTCTAGGTAGGTGTTCGCAAAACCCACCGAGGTCCAATCGATCCGTGGTTCATCCAAGTGTACAAGCGACGCCAACAAATAGCACCGAACCCGATCATTACCGGAAGCAAAGAGGGATCTACTCATGCTCACCAATATCAAGCCTCGAGCTCTCTGCTCCACTGTCCCAGAATACTGAGGACCCAGTAAGGCATTTTGTAGCCACGTAGGAGACACCTCACATGTGCGGACCCAGTCAGGGACAAGTCCCACTAGCTTCTGAAAACGATCGATGCCTAACTATTGGTCAAAGATGACTGGATCGCCTTGGAACAATAACCCAGTGATGTGGGTAAAATCCGAAGGAGTCATGGTCATCTCACCACAAGCAAAGTGGAAGGTATTGGTGGTATCCCACCTTCTCTCACCCAGGGCTGATACAGCCTGTAGGTCAACTCTGTCTCCTCAAAAAGTGCGAAAGAAGTCCCACAACCCAACGCTCTCAATAATTTCCTGAACAGGCCTATCCTTTCTCACATGCTCAAGGATGAGATGGCGGGCGTTAGCCCCGGCATGATTTCGCTGCCTATCTTTCAAATCATGTGTAGAGGTGCCAAAAGAAGTCAATACTAACGCCAACCCGGGTTCACCAAGACCACACGCATCAAGACATGCATCATAAAGATAGGATTACACGCTTACATCATGCATACCAACATCATAGCATAGTTTTATTTGCGGGTCAAAACACAAGAAAATCACAAAAATCGGCCCTGGCAAAGTTCGAAATGGGCCAAAATTGGGACAAGCCCATTAATACCCAGTTACCCAACATCAATTCCACACATTTGCAATATCAAAACAACATCAGAATCACTCACAATCCCCTAAATTCGCCAAGAACCATAAAACCCCCAATTTGGGCAAAACTTCAATCCGTGATTTCTTGAGTCTAATCCATGAATTAAATATAGGGGCAAGCATCATAAGCATCCTAGGGACATTCTCAAGCTTTCAAACATACCATGCATTGCATAAATTCGAATTCTAAAGGTATGAGGGCATAAACTCAAAAAATCAATCAAAACTTCAATTCAAGAAGTTTTTGGGTTTAGAAATCACTTGCCTGAACTTTGTGGAGTTGGGAGGAGATGTGCCTATCAGGAGATTTCAACAATAAGCGTGGATTCTCCTCTGGGTCAGATTTGGGACGATATTTCCTCATTGTCTCTTCCCGCGATTTAGAAGGATTTGATGATGATGATGCCATGGATGAGAATTGAGAAGAGTTGAGAGGTGTTTTAGAGTGTTTTGAGAGTAAGGGAGGGAGAAGAAATTGAGGGGATTCGGGGTTGAGTAAAGAATGAGGAGAGAGAGAGAGAGGAAGAAAGGGGCTTTTAAACCCGAAACAGGGCCGACGGACATCACGAGAAGACCGCCAAGTCCTGGCGGTCATCCACACATGACCGTCGGGTTCTGGCGGGCTTCCTCATATGACCGCCGCCTCTGTTTCTAGGTCCCACCTCGATTTTTTACGAGCCCCACGCCTCGGAACGGCCTTTCCTCTGAAATGAACCCTGTATGCATATTTTTGAGTCCCGAGTAATGTGATATGTTGTTTGAATTAATCATTTTTGATATTCATTATCTCGATTCTCTGAAAATCTAAAATTAAGAGCACGGTTCCCATTGGCTTTGAAAAGCTTGTACTAAGGGCTCGCCAGAACCTCATCTCTAAAACCATGACGAGATGTTAGGGGCACCACACCCCCACTTTTGGTTTGTATGTCTCAAGGGGCACGACACACCCAACTTCCTCCAAACACACTAGAGAACCTGAAAGCACATGAGGGATAGACAACCTACTAGGGAGTCCAGAATGATGGCAGAGGGGCACATGACACAGACCACCCCGAACCAGTAAGATATGAGGGTAGACCAGAATCCGGGTCCCAGCATCCACAAACCGTAAGATGAGGATAAGCCCTAAGAAAACCCAGGATAAGTCAACCGTGAGTGAAAAATAGGAACCCAATTCCCGTAAACCAAGTGACGAGAGAAGAGAGTTAAACCACGAAGTGGAACCCTCCCGATGAGAGATGTAGGGGAATGTGATGCTGATAGGGCTCCTGTAAGTGCACAGGGTTGTTGTAGTACTATCAAGGTCGTATCCACAGGGACTAGGTTGAGCCTGTTACTATCAATTAGCCAAATTAGGCTAAGATAAACAAATAGAAGTGGAGTTGAGTAAATGCTAGTTGAAATATAAACAGAGCAATAAAATAAAAGCAGCAGTAGTGTTGAAGTAAGAAAAGATCAGATTTGGTGAAGACTTAGGCATTCGGGGTTCACATGTCCTGTTTTATGCTTTAAATTTCTCAACAGCCTCACAACAGGCTGAGCCAGTTTGACGGCCTGTGTTTAATAAGATGCCTTGAAGGGGCTCCCAACCTAATGTACTACCAACGGCTTTCGTTCTTATTGATAGTTCCTTAAGCTTTCGTATACCCCTGTCACTAGAATAGACGTCCACTTAGAGGTGAAGTTTGGTGTTGGGGCATGTTTTCCCACAATCTCTCCCTATCTTCTTTCGAACGGCTAAGGAGTGAAGGCTTACTATTGTTGGTCTAGCTTACTTGGCTTCTCATTTTAGTGCTTCACCAAGCTGCTACTAGAATAAAAATAGGCTACTCAATAATCAATCAAGAATCAGATTAAAAGTGGTGTCATTCTTCTTGATTGTGCCGCAACAGGCTGAGCCAGTGCTGAGCGCCTGTGGCTGGGCCTATCGAGAACACAAAGGCAATTACACAGATCAGTTCTTGCAGGTGCTCTCAACCTATACTGAACCCATTTGTTTTCACTCACAGGTTCCTCCCAAGATTCTCACTCATCCTAATGCTTTCGCATCGGTCAAACCAAGGGGATTAAGATCGGGTGTTGGGGACAATTCCTCAATTAATTCCTAGCTTCTGTCAAAAGCTAGAAACTAAGGGATGGTTGCTGTGGTTCCAGTGACTATGGCTTCTCCTTTCGGTCCTTCACCTAGCTACCTATCATCATGTAAGGGTTTAGCCAGAACCCAAACATGGAGCAAGTTTGCAACAACCAAAACAAGAAAAATGGGTTAAGAACATAAGATAAGCAATTTATTACAATAAGAACAGAAACATGCTTCACCCCTTCAACCTAAGAGGGGTTGTTTAATTCATGCTCAGAATTATAGAAACAATGGGGGTAAAGGATAGCATGATGTTTGGAACAATCTGGAGGTTAGGGATAACACGATTTCTGCCCAGAAAAGGGTGCGAAATCGTGTTTCCCCAAGAACCCTTTGTTCCAAAACTACTGCAATTTTTATGGGTGTTTGATCGATGGGTTATTGATGTTTAGTTCTTTCTTCCTTCTTCTTATTTATAGGCGTGGATCCTCTTCTTCTCTCTTCTCCTACTTGCTGGAAGGTATGGGTGTTGGGCAAGTTGGGTTTCAGTTGCCCATCATGTTCCACGAGATAAGGCACCATGGGAGGTGTGCCAAGGCTGAATTCTTCAGATCTGTAGATTTTAGATGACTTTGTGGGAGGATAATAGTTCTCTAATTGCAATAATCTTTGGGTGTGATGATTATCCCCTCTTTCCCATGCCTAAAGTCTTCTGAAACGTTCAGGTTATGATTGCAGAGTTGAAAGCTTTGCAAGTGGTGAAGCTCTGTAAGTGGCTGAGTTTTAAATTCATATTTTGCATTTTTGGTCATCTGCAGATTCCACAGGCTGAGCCTGTGCTGGGCCTGTGCCTGAGGCTGTGTGCAATTTCTTTCCATTCTTCTCTTTAATTGAATTCAGCTCTTCTTGCAATTGATGTGGTGGCATGATAGCTTTGTGGATCAAGGCAAAGGTGTTGATATTTAGTGGATAACTTGTGATTGGAGGGGGATTCGTGGCCTTTTACTGATTCTGTAATGAACAACAGGCTCGAAATAGGCTCATGTTGTGCCAGAGGCTGTTTCTTCGAATTCTCCAATAAAATCTCCAAAATCCTTCAAAATGCACCTGGAATCACTAATTATGCAGTAAGGGATGTGATTTAAAGGAAAATGGTGAAATAATGCAAAATAGGGCATATAGTTATGATAAATTGAGAGCAAATAATTCTAAAATCATGCCTAAAACTACGCATATTTCATGTGCATTAAAATACCCCAAACTGAAGATTTTGCTTGTCCTCAAGCAAACAGAAGAGAAAAGAAGGCATGATTTTGAAAGGAAGTAAAGACAATTTCAATACATCAGATTTTCAGTAGGTTTCTTCCTTGTGGTGTCCCAATTCAGGCATCCTCTTATTTTTCTTCAAAACTGCATTCGATTCTAATCAAAATCCTTGTCAGTATTTTTTGTCATAAAAAATCACAGGAATAATTTTGCAACTGGCCTCCATTCCTTCTGTCAATTGAGGGTTTTGGTTAAAGAATGAAAAGTGAAAAACAATACCTCATATGCAGATCCATCATCTCTTGTCTCTACTAATGTGCATAAGTTACCAAGCTAGGATCACTAGGACTTTATCTGTATTGTATTGAGGCTGGGTGAGGGCTGTCAAAGGAGGGTGATTGGAATGCGCAATGGTCAATGGCTTGTGAACTCGATCCCTTTTGTTTTTGTTCATGAACAGCATGAGACAGTGTAGAGGCTGCTTGACCTTGTATTTTCTACGGTGTCATGCTATTCAGTAACTGTGTCCCAATACTTCAGCCATTCTTTGATGTAACCACTGACTCCAACATATGGATTGGATTTGTGTTCTTTGGTGGAGTATGAATTTCCAGATGTTGCCCTTGCCCTTCCTCCCTTTCTTTATTTTTGTTTTTCTTTTCTTTTTTTTCTTCCCATATGTTTTTTTCATTTTTTTTTCTTTTTCAAGGGGAGGATGGCGTTCGTGCATCTGATGGTGTTTTGAATTTTACACCGGCTGAGTATGGGTCATCTCTTTTTCTAATCTTGATCAAATCTTGCTCACAGGCTCATCGACGGGGTGAGGCTGTTTGAAGGAATTTGTGCCTTTAGACACTGATGGCCCCTGCTTATGGCTGCAAATGGTTGAGGGTGGACTGTGCAGGGTAATTGAATGAAATGGGGGCCATCTTGATTGGATCAAAAGGGGTTGCAAGGGTTCGTTGAGAGGGGTGTGGTTCTGTGTGGACTGTAGGTGTGCCAAAGATGGCCTAGATCCTTTCCTTGCTTGTAGACTTTGCTTGAGATTTCGCCTTGACAAAGGTAAGGGCCTGTTCTAAGAACAGGCTGAGCCTGTTTCATTTAGAAAAATTTTTTAACAGGGTCCTTCTTTCGACAAAGTTCATGGAATGTAGTTGCTTGATTATTCATGTTCTGCTTGTTTTGGAAAAAATAAGACAAGTCATAAGATTAGGGTCTTTGAGCAGAATTTGAATGGAACAAGAGAGAGTGCATAAATATAAGGACAGACTCACATTGAGAGAAACAAAATAAAAATAGAAAGAAATTGAAATTGCATTGCACGAACATCAGAGAATACACAAAGTCATAAAATGGCAAAATTGCACCCTAAAATACCCCAAACTGAAAATCTGCAGTGTCCTCACTGCAATGACAAAACAAAAACATGGTGCAATGCCAAAACAAAGACAAGCAAAGAAAATACACTACTAAAACCCAAAATACAAAAGCACTAGTCTAAGACAGAAAACACAAAAGTACCCCAAACTGAAAATGAAGCTATGTGGGTAGGGGTGAGTTATCCTAAACTAGATGATATGGTGCTGTAGTGATGGGGAGGGAGGGAGGTGTCGGATTAAGGCGGGAGTTCGACATAGGCTCAGCCTGTGGTGAGCCTGTGTAAGCATCAAAATACCCTTTTTGCAAAATAATTGAGGTTAACTATCAAAATGGTACAGAAGAACTTCCCTGACAAATTTCTGACTTGATGATTCCCTCCTCCATCGATTGCAATACCTGATTATTAAAAACAAAAGAAAACACACAAAGAAAAGTAAAAACAACCAAAGAAGAAAAGTAAAGGAAACTGAAAGTTACCGCATTGGGTTTTCCCTAAGTGTGTGCTTCTTTTACGTCTTTTAGCTGGACGCCCTCCTTATTTAAGAGGTATGAGGGTTTTGGAAAGGTTGAATCTCCCTGAAGAGGCCCATGGTAGGGTGATAAATTTTCAACCTCCTTTGATGTGCTATGAACGGGCTGACCCCGTCACCATCAATCTCCATTTCCCCATGAGGGAAACAATGAAGAATGGTAAATGGACCAGACCACTTGGATCGTCTTGTACCTCGGAAAAGGACTTGGTCTTCCTTCTTGAAAGCGCGCTTGATGTTTTGACCATTGTGCCTTTTTATGGTTCTCTCCTTGTAAACTATGATGTTCCCGTTCATATCCAAATGTACTTCATTCAATTCTAGAGGAAGAGGCTTTATCTCAACATTTGGTGCAGGATCATCAGCTCCAGTTTGATTGATAGGCAGCTGCTGCTGGACAGGCTGGCGGACAGGGTGGGCCAGTTGTAATGACTTAATGTTGTGATCAACAGTGCCAACCTGGTAGCAGGTGCCGAAGCTCGAATATGACTTAAGGGCCTGGAACATACTGAAATTTATCGCTTTTTCTCCAATTCTCAGTGTCACTGGACCTTCCTCAACATCAATCAATGCCCTAGTCGTGGCAAGAAAAGGGCTATAACGCCCCGAATTTTCGTAATTTGAGTTTTCGGAATTTTAGAAATTTTGATTCCAATTTTACCCTTGAGGAATTTCCAAATTTTTGGTTATGGAAATAAATTATTTTCCTTGGAAATAATGTATTTAGGTTGGCGTTATAAGGAGTTTGAGTTTCATCGGAAACAGGGTCTCATTTCGAGGTGAAACGGGGTTTGAACGATGACATGGTCGAAACTACGTCGTTTTGGAAACTGTTTTTTAAAAAAAAAAATGAAACAATCGCGTTGACCGGGCGGGGGTTGACCGCGCCTAAGCGGACGACGGGTCGTCCACTAGGGCGGCCAAGCCCTAACCCGAGTCCTCCTCTTTCCTTCCCCTTTTCTCCTTCTTTTTCCCCTTCTCTTCTTTTTGCAGCCGCCGCCGACCCCTTCTTCCTTCTCTCTCTCTCTTCTCTTTTCCTCTTCCACAACCCCCTTCCTTCCTTCTTCCCTCGTCTTCATCTCTCTCTCTTTCCTTCACCCTTCTCTTCCTCTCCGGTCCTTTTCCCTCTTTCGCTTTCCTAGCACTCACAAACACGCGAGACGCCACCGCCGTGATTAGGGGCACGCAGCCGGTTGGGCTCGGGTTGCTGCAGCCGGTCAGGGAAGGAGAGGTGAGAGTGAGGGCTGTCTAGACGGCTGAAGCTCTGTGTTGACGAACCGCCGGCGCCGCCCTCTCGAAGTGTTGGTAAGCCGGTGGTCTTTGTTCGTTTTCTTTTCTTTCTCTTCCTTTTCGCTCCTCGTTTTCTCTTGAGTTTCTTTGTGTTGACGGTTTGTGGTGGTGTTGATAGATGGTTGCCGTGGGATGTTGTTTGTGTGTTGATGGTTGGTGTTTGGGTGGTTTGTTGGGAATTGATGCGTGTTGTGTGGGCGTCGTTTGTTGAAGCAGGGGCTTCTTCACCGGAGGGGGCTCGGGATTTGCGCCGTTCGTCGGGTCCGGCAGTCCACTGGGAGGTGTTCTCGGGTGCTGCTGTTGTTGTCGTGCTCAGACCCATCCCTTGGCTTGGTTTCCGGTAAGAATCCGTGACCAATCTTCCTTTCTGTTCATTGAGTTCCTTTGCGTGAACTGGATTGTTGAATTGAATATTGTTTTTGGATGTTTCTGGGCGGTAGCAGAACGATTGTGGTGTGTTTTCTCGGCCTTGGTGTATTTTCAGGCGAGTTCACCGGAATCCGGCGAGGCTCGGGATTTTTCCAGCGACTCGGGTTTCGTTCCGGCGAGGACTGACCGGAATCCGAGAAGGACTGTTGCTGCTTCGACGAGACGGTACGGAGATCGGCATTAGACGGTAATTCCCGGCGATGTTGTAATTTAATTCTTGTACATATCATGTACCGTAAAAGCTTCCTATCGATGTATCAAAATAAAAGGGTAATAGTGAAAGACCGAGTGTGATAGGTTAGAGGCGCGTGGCCGGGAACTTACCGACGTGGATAAGATTGTTAGGCCGGAAAGGCTGGGCTCGGGTTCACTAAGTGATTTTGAGGATGGGCCGGGCTTAGGCCCAATTAATGTCATATTAATTCTACATGGGCTTTTAGGCCAATGACTAATGAAGTGGGCTTTAGGCCCAATGGCTTGTAATTGGGATGGGCTTTAGGCCCAATAAAATATAACTAATTTAAATGGGTTTTAGGCCCAATGGTTTTGGGAATGTGCTTTAGGCCCAATAAATAGATATTATTTTGAGATGGGCTTTAGGCCCAAAGGGTTCTTATGATGTGGGCCTTAGGCCCAGGTATAAATTGGATTTGAATTTTGGGTTTAGACCTGGGATTCTTAGTAACGGGCCTAGTGTACGATTAAAGCTTAAGACGATGACATTGGCATGTATTTGATTTGATTTCCGTGAATAAATATCTTACATGGTATATATGTTCATAGGAGGTTATGGACATGAGGTTGTTGAGGCGGAACTAGGCTTCAGGTTCCGAGACAATTAATATGGCCAAGGTGAGGACTTATAAACCTTTGTATGCATTACTGCCTACAATGCTCGGTTAATAGTCTTGGTATATAAAGTGGTATTAATTGATGGTCTTGAATTGTGTATGCATGCTTGCTTGATGTGCTGATGTTGTTAATTGCAAAGTGTATATATTGATGATATCTTTGATGCGGTGTGCATGATCTGTGAACTGTGTACCAGTGTGATATAATATGCCTGTCGTGCATGAGTTGTTTTGTGTGTTAAATAATGTGTTATATGGCTTTGTGGTTCGTGTGGTGGATTGTGGGCTGGAGGCCCGGATTTGAGTTTAAGATGTTAAATCCACACAACCATGTTTGAAATAACGTATGGTACAACTCTTAAAGAATAAATGAGAATAACGAATTATAATAAATTCTACTGTGGGGCTGTTGACCGGTTGGTTCGAGCGGGAAGTAATACCCCTCGGGATGGCATGCGGGTTTGCATGTGGGCCTGTGATGGCCGGTTCTACCTCCCTCCTTCTACCTCCCCCTTTCTACCTCCCTCTTTCTGTCTGTCTCTCTCTCTCTGGATATGTTTGGGCTTCGTGCCTGGTTTATTTGGGCTTCGTGCCTGGTTTATTTGGGCTTATGCCTGGTTGTCTCATGAGACGGGACCGAGCTCGACGCACACAGTAGAAGGCCCTAATAAAATACTTAACCTTAATAACAAAGATAATAATATAAGTAATGTTAAGTGATGGTTTGTGGTCTGATGATGTCTTGCTCTGTGTATTGTGGTTGTTGTTGTTTGATGCCGGTGTACTTGTAGTTGATTTGTTTTGTATATTATTGGTTTATTTGTCTGCGGTGAGACAGTGGTTGGTCTCACCCCCTCACAGTCTTTTCAGGTTAACTGCTTGTTGAGCAGTGGTGCATGTCAGCAGGTGGCGGTGCTTTCCTCTCCTCGGGTCGGATCCATAGAGTTCACTGCATACATGTTATCTTATGTTTAGTCTTCCGCTGCATACTCGTTGTTGTGTAATTTGTTGTACAATTGTTCAATGACTATGTCGTTGTTATTGTATCCCGGGTAGAAGGGCATTTTGGTCACTTCACATGATGTATATTCTTTAATGAATAATTTGGGATACGGGTGTCCCGGGAATAATAAGGGCAATTTGGTCAATCTATAATTAATTTATAACTCATATTAATAAATTGGGACACGGGCTTTTCAGTTGGTAGCGGAGCAGGCTGTAGATTCTTTTGGGATGTGATATGCTTTCGTGCTCTTATGTGCATAAGTCTGCTCCTGTTTGAGTCGGTTGTTGCGTTTGTCAAATGCATTCATATAGTGAGTCGTACTATGGATCCGGTGGAGGACACGCACCTGCTGAGGGTCGGAGTGACCCGGTATTGTTGTTGAAATGATATGTTTATCTTTACAGCTTAGGCTGTAGTAGAGTTTATGTTGTGGAATATCCACTGTTTTGTGAGAGTCGGTGTTGACTCTGAACACTTTGTTTGTGTTTCTTGTCTGAGTGGAACTGGCCAATACAAGTAAGAACCATTGATCTGAGCTTGGATGATTTCTCTGTCAGGAGATGATCTTATGATGCTTGTGGATATGATTCTCGTAATCTTGGTGATCATGTTTTTCTTGTGGTTTGATTCGATGAGCTTGAGGAATTGAAATTGCTTATGAATTTTCTATGTGGATTGATTCTTGTTCGGAGTTCGAGCTGATAACTTTTGAAATTAAATTGAGGTTGATCTAATGGTATATTTGGGAGAAAAATCTTTTAGTGATACTTGAGGTACTTGACTTTGATGAGTTTCGGGATATTAATGGTGATTGTGGTAAAAAGGTTTGATCATGAATTTCTGTTGAGGTTATAGACCATGTGTTGGAAGGCAACGCTGATAGTATGTTCATATTGAAGTTTGATTCTTTTGAGGTGATCTCGAGTACTGTGAATTAGTTACTAGTTTGTTAAGTTACGTCATGAGATATACATTGATGTTTTAGGTTCTTTATCAAAATCATTATGATGATCGTGGTGGTTATGGTTCGAGAGATAGATTCATGAATATGAGTATGTAGGGATGTTTAGGTCTTAAGGAATCCAGGGTATAGAGTTATAAGTATGATTTTTTCGGTAATGTTCGGTTTCTAGTGCCTAGGGATGTTCCGAGAATTGTACGATTTTTGGCTGAATTGGTGTATGGAAAGGAAATACTCGAGGTTCTGAATATGAGATAGAATATGGATTTTTGGTTTTGAGGTATTCACATTGGGAGCGATGATCTTGTCACGTAGGTAATAATTTGAGAGTCTGTTATTTGCGGATGTGCTTAGTGGATTATAAGATTGAGTATTGTTGATTGATTGAAGATAAATGAAACGTTATGGATTCTGGTATTAATAAAGTTGATTATGATTGGATAAGATTCTTTGGGTTAATGTTTTGATCTTATGGTCTATGGATCATGTTTGATTTAAGTCGATGATCGACTAGGTAAACCGGAGTTCTTAGAAGTGTGATTGATGGTCATGATGGTTCTACTTGGTAGTTTTGGCCACTGGTATTTTGTAACCGGGTGACACTTGTTTGTGTTAGTTAAGCACTTGGCTACTTGACTTATTCTGCGAATTTCGAGGACAAAATTTTGTTAAGTGGGGTAGAACTGTAACGCCCCGAATTTTCGTAATTTGAGTTTTCGAAATTTTCGAAATTTTGATTCCAATTTTACCCTTGAGGAATTTCCAAATTTTTGGTTATGGAAATAAATTATTTTCCTTGGAAATAATGTATTTAGGTTGGCGTTATAAGGAGTTTAAGTTTCGTCGGAAACGGGGTCTCATTTCGAGGTGAAACGGGGTTTGAATGATGACATGGTCGAAACTACGTCGTTTTGGAAACTATTTTAAAAAAAAATGAAACAATCGCGTTGACCGGGCGGGGATTGACCGCGCCTAAGCGGACGACGGGTCGTCCAGGGCGGCCAAGCCCTAACCCGAGTCCTCCTCTTTCCTTCCCCTTTTCTCCTTCTTTTTCCCCTTCTCTTCTTTTTGCAGCCGCCGCCGACCCCTTCTTCCTTCTCTCTCTCTCTCTTCTCTTCTCCTCTTCCACAACCCCCTTCCTTCCTTCTTCCCTCGTCTTCATCTCTCTCTCTTTCCTTCACCCTTCTCTTCCTCTCCGGTCCTCTTCCCTCTTTCGCTTTCCTAGCACTCACAAACACGCGAGACGCCACCGCCGCGATTAGGGGCACGCAGCCGGTTGGGCTCGGGTCGCTGCAGCCGGTCAGGGAAGGAGAGGTGAGAGTGAGGGCTGTCTTGACGGCTGAAGCTCTATGTTGACGAACCGCCGGCGCCGCCCTCTCGAAGTGTTGGTAAGCCGGTTGTCTTTGTTCGTTTTCTTTTCTTTCTCTTCCTTTTCGCTCCTCGTTTTCTCTTGAGTTTCTTTGTGTTGACGGTTTGTGGTGGTGTTGATGGATGGTTGCCGTGGGATGTTGTTTGTGTGTTGATGGTTGGTGTTTGGGTGGTTTGTTGGGAATTGATGCGTGTTGTGTGGGCGTCGTTTGTTGAAGCAGGGGCTTCTTCACCGGAGGGGGCTCGGGATTTGCGCCGTTCGTCGGGTCCGGCAGTCCACTGGGAGGTGTTCTCGGGTGCTGCTGTTGTTGTCGTGCTCAGACCCGTCGCTTGGCTTGGTTTCCGGTAAGAATCCATGACCAATCTTCCTTTCTGTTCATTGAGTTCCTTTGCGTGAACTGGATTGTTGAATTGAGTATTGTTTTTGGATGTTTCTGGGCGGTAGCAGAACGATTGTGGTGTGTTTTATCGGCCTTGGTGTATTTTCCGGCGAGTTCACCGAAATCCGGCGAGGCTCGGGATTTTTCCAGCGACTCGGGTTTCGTTCCGACGAGGACTGACCGGAATCCGAGAAGGACTGTTGCTGCTTCGACGAGACGGTACGGAGATCGGCATTAGACGGTAATTCCCGGCGATGTTGTAATTTAATTCTTGTACATATCATGTACCGTAAAAGCTTCCTATCGATGTATCAAAATAAAAGGGTAATAGTGAAAGACCGAGTGTGATAGGTTAGAGGCACGTGGCCGGGAACTTACCGACGCGGATAAGATTGTTAGGCCGGAAAGGCTGGGCTCGGGTTCACTAAGTGATTTTGAGGATGGGCCGGGCTTAGGCCCAATTAATGTCATATTAATTCTACATGGGCTTTTAGGCCAATGACTAATGAAGTGGGCTTTAGGCCCAATGGCTTGTAATTAGGATGGGCTTTAGGCCCAATAAAATGTAACTAATTTAAATGGGTTTTAGGCCCAATGGTTTTGGGAATGTGCTTTAGGCCCAATAAATAGATATTATTTTGAGATGGGCTTTAGGCCCAAAGGGTTCTTATGATGTGGGCCTTAGGCCCAGGTATAAATTGGATTTGAATTTTGGGTTTAGACCTGGGATTCTTAGTAACGGGCCTAGTGTACGATTAAAGCTTAAGACGATGACATTGGCATGTATTTGATTTGATGGTATATATGTTCATAGGAGGTTATGGACATGAGGTTGTTGAGGCGGAACTAGGCTTCAGGTTCCGAGACAATTAATATGGCCAAGGTGAGGACTTATAAACCTTTGTATGCATTACTGCCTACATTGCTCGGTTCATTGTCTTGGTATATTAAGTGGAATTATTTGTTTGGCCTTGAATGTTGTATGCGTGTCCGCTTGCTGTGTTGATGTGCTTGGTTGCACCTTGCAACTTGATGATGATATCTTTTGATACGGTATGCCTGATTATGTGAATTGTGTGCCGGTGTAATATGATATGCCAGTTGAGCATGTTTGTTTGTTATGCTAAATAACATGATTTATGGATTTGTGTTTGTGTGGTGGACTGTGGGCTGGAGGCCCGGACTTGAGAATAAGATATTAAATTCCACACAACACTGTTGAATCATAACGTATGGTATAACTCCTTAAGCATAATTGAATAACATACAATAATATTCTACTGTGGGGCTGTTGACCGGTTGGTTCGAGCGGGAAGTAATACCCCTCGGGATGGCATGCGGGTTTGCATGTGGGCCTGTGATGGCCGGTTCTACCTCCCTCCTTCTACCTCCCCCTTTCTACCTCCCTCTTTCTGTCTGTCTCTCTCTCTCTGGATATGTTTGGGCTTCGTGCCTGGTTTATTTGGGCTTCGTGCCTGGTTTATTTGGGCTTATGCCTGGTTGTCTCATGAGACGGGACCGAGCTCGACGCACACAGTAGAAGGCCCTAATAAAATACTTAACCTTAATAACAAAGATAATAATATAAGTAATGTTAAGTGATGGTTTGTGGTCTGATGATGTCTTGCTCTGTGTATTGTGGTTGTTGTTGTTTGATGCCGGTGTACTTGTAGTTGATTTGTTTTGTATATTATTGGTTTATTTGTCTGCGGTGAGACAGTGGTTGGTCTCACCCCCTTACAGTCTTTTCAGGTTAACTGCTTGTTGAGCAGTGGTGCATGTCAGCAGGTGGCGGTGCTTTCCTCTCCTCGGGTCGGATCCATAGAGTTCACTGCATACATGTTATCTTATGTTTAGTCTTCCGCTGCATACTCGTTGTTGTGTAATTTGTTGTACAATTGTTCAATGACTATGTCGTTGTTATTGTATCCCGGGTAGAAGGGCATTTTGGTCACTTCACATGATGTATATTCTTTAATGAATAATTTGGGATACGGGTGTCCCGGGAATGATAAGGGCAATTTGGTCAATCTATAATTAATTTATAACTCATATTAATAAATTGGGACACGGGCTTTTCAGTTGGTAGCGGAGCAGGTTGTAGATTCTTTTGGTGAAGGTGCTCTCCTTGAGGGGGATAAAAAGCATCACGTCCCGAGTTCGAATCCCTAGTGCTGGAGCATGGTAAAGGATTTAATCGGGCGGAGGGAGTGATGTAACAATACCTGGGTTTGGTGGGTCCCTCGGGGAGAGGGCCTTCACAAGGGCATCCTAGAATGATAGGTGTGTGGACATCCAATCCCATTTCTATGACCACAAAATCAACAGGAATATAAAAGTCACCAACCTTTACGGGCACATCCTCTAATACTCCCACAGGATACACAAGTGAGCGATCAGCAAGTTGAATTGTCATTTTTGTAGGCTTGATATCTCCAAGGTGCCTTGAGTAAAGGATAGTGGTAACAGGATAACACTGGCTCCTAGGTCACATAGGGCTCTTTCAATCTTCTTGTTCCCAATATGACAAGGTATTGTAAAGCTTCCTGGGTCTGAATATTTTGTGGGTGGTTGGTGTTGAATAATAGCACTCCCCTGGGTTGTCATGGCTACAGTCTCAATTTCATCAATAGTTTTCTTCTTTGTTAGGATATCCTTGAGAAACTTGGCATATGAAGGCATCTATGTAACCACATCACTGAAAGGAACATTAACATATAGCTTACTTAACATTTCATTAAACTTACGGAAATGTTTCTCCAGCTTGGATTTGTGGTATACTTCTGGGTATGGGAGAGGAGGTTGGTAAGGTTGAATAGTCTGGGGCTGTTTCTCAGCTCTTTTGGTGCTAACAGGCTCAGCCTGTGTCTGCACTATCTGTCCAGAACTGGATGTCGATGCTTGTTGCTCCACAGCCTGAGGCGGTTTTGGCATTGTGTCTCTTAATTCTCTCCCACTACGAAGGATCACAACATTGCAATGTTCAATCCTTGGATTCTCTATTGGTTTTCTTGGAAGAGCTCCTTGTTGGCTAGTTGACAATGTGGCCTGTTGGGCTATTTGATTTTCAAGGATTCTGTTGTGGGATTTGATTTGCCTGATCTCCTCGCTCATTTTATTCTGGTTCTCTAGGATGGATTACAGTACGCTCATCATGTCAGAGTTGTTGCCTTGCTGTCCTCCTTGATTCTGCCTCTGGTACTTAGGCTGTCCTCCCTGGTTTTGTCTCTGGTACAAGCCCTATTGTGGAATTTTCTCCTCGGTTGGTCCCTTCCAAGAGAAGTTTGGGAGGTTCCTCTAGGATGGATTGTAAGTGTTTTCATACAGGCCCTGCTTCTGCTGGATGTAGTGAGCTTGTTTAGAATCACATTCGGCAAAGAGTGGGCAACTGGATGTACCCTGAGGTCCTCCACCGCCTTCACAGTTTGGGGCTTTGACTGAGGCTGTCTTGACTTGAGCAGCCCCTAGTTGCTTTCTGAGGGCTTCTATCTCTTCCTCTAGCTTGGTTACTCTGTCTACACCAATTATTCCAGAGGATTTGACTCCTCTAACTTGAGTTTTTCTCTTGGACTGGGCTTCAAGAATGGCGACTGCATCATTGTAGTCCTTATTCAAGAATGCACCATTGGCCATCTTGTCCAAGGTGTTCTGGTCTTCATCACACAGGCTGCAATAGAACTGTTCAAGCTGCACGGCCTCATCAATCCGGTGATTTGGGCTTCTTCTTAGTAGTCCCTTTAATCGTTCCTAAGCATCTCGAATTGATTCATCATAGCGCTGAGAGAAACCAATAAGCTGCTGCCTCAAACTTGCTGCCTTACTAGAGGGATGGTACTCCTTCAAGAAAGCTCTGACTAGACTGTCCCAGTCAGTGAAGTGACCTGCTTCATGGTTGTTGAGCCATTCGAAAGCTGCATCTCTGAGTGAGAATGGAAATACTCTCATGTATAGCTGCTCTTTGGTCATCCCTGCTATGTTCACTGTACTACACACTCGCAGAAAGTTTTGCAAGTGCGAGTTTGGATCTTTAGAGGGTGTGCCTCCAAAGGTACGCCTTTCCAGCATGCTCAGCAAGTTGGTCCTAATCTCATATGGAGCATCTACATCTGGAATGGCTATACTGTTGTAGATGATGGTGGTTGGTGGTTGTAGGAGCTGGGACATGGGGATGTAGGGTCGAACAGGCTGAGCCTGTTCAATGCCCTGGTGCGCTCCTTCAATGGGTCTGTCCACCATGTTTTGTTGCTTTTGTTTGCGAATCTGGTGGGTTGTCTTTTCGATCTCCTGGTGGAAGATTAGAGTTAGTTGCTTGCTCCTGGTTTGGGGCATGCACCACCTGAAAACTTCAAACTGGGAAAAAGAAAAGGGGTAAAATATAAAAAGCCCAATAAATCAAAATAAAAAGCAAAAGAATCAAGTGTCAGTCCCCGACAACAGCGCCAAAAACTTGATACGGGTCCTGCAAGTGCACAGGGTTATTGCAGTTCTATCAAGGTCGTACCCACAGGGACTGGGTTGAGCCTGTTACTTTCAATTAGCCAAATTAGGCTAAGATAAACAAATAGAAGTGGAGTTGAGTAAATGCTAGTTGAAATATAAACAGAGCAATAAAATAAAGCAGCAGTAATGTTGAAGTAAGAAAAGATCAGATTTGGTGAAGTCTTAGGTATTCGGGATTCACATGTCTTATTTCATGCTTTAAATTGCTCAACAGCCTCACAACAGGCTGAGCCTGTTTGACGGCCTGTGTTTAATAAGATGCCTTGAAGGGGCTCCCAACCTAATGTACTACCAACAGTTTTCGATCTTATTAATAGTTCCCTAAGCTTCCGTCTACCCCCTGTCACTAGCAAAGACGTCCACTTAGAGGTGAAGTTTGGTGTTGGGGCATGTTTTCCCACAGTCTCTCCCTATCTTCTTTCGAATGGCTAAGGAGTGAAGGTTGACTACTGTTGGTCTAGCTTACTTGGCTTCTCTTTTCAGTGCTTCACCAAGCTGCTACTAGATTAAAAATAGGCTACTCAATAATCAATCTAGAATCAGATTAAAAGTGGTGTCATTCTTCTTGATTGTGCCGCAACAGGCTGAGCCAGTGCTGAGCCTGTGACTGGGCCTGTCGAGAACACAAAGTCAATTACACAGATCAGTTCTTGCAGGTGCTCTCAACCTATACTGAACCCATTTGTTTTCACTCACAGGTTCCTCCCAAGATTCTCACTCATCCTAATGCTTTCGCATCGGTCAAACCAAGGGGATTAAGATCGGGTGTTGGGGCTAATTCCTCAATTAATTCCTAACTTCTGTCAAAAGCTAGAAACTAAGGGATGATTGCTGTGGTTCCAGTAACTATGGCTTCTCCTTTCGGTCCTTCACCTAGCTACCTATCATCATGTAAGGGTTTGGCCAGAACCCAAACATGGAGCAAGTTTGCAACAACCAAAACAAGAAAAATGGGTTAAGAACATAAGATGAGCAATTTATTACAATAAGAACAGAAACATGCTTCACCCCTTCAACCTAAGAGGGGTTGTTTTATTCATGCTCAGAATTATAGAAATAAAGGGGGTAAAGGATAGCATGATGTTTGGAACAATCTGGAGGTTATGGATAACACGATTTCTGCCTAGAAAAGGGTGCAAAATCATGTTTCCCCTTGAACCCTTTGTTCCAGAACTTCTGCAATTTTTATGGGTCTTTGATCAATGGGTTTTCGATGTTTAGTTCTTTCTTCCTTCTTCTTATTTATAGGCGTGGATCCTCTTCTTCTCTCTTCAACTACTTGCTAGAAGGTATGGGTGTTGGGCAAGTTGGGTTTCAGTTGCCCATCATGTTCCTCGGGATAAGGCACCATGGGAGGTGTGCCAAGGCTGAATTCTTCAGAACTGCAGATTTTAGATGACTTTTGGGGAGGATAATAGTTTTTTAATTGCAATATTCTTTAGGTGTGATGATAATCCCCTCTTTTCCATGCCTAAAGTCTTCTGAAACGTTCAGGTTATGATTGCAGAGTTGAAAGTTTTGCAAGTGGTGAAGCTCTGCAAGTGGCTGAGTTTTAAATTCATTTTTCGCATTTCTGGTCATCTGCAGATTCCTCAGCCTGTGCTGGGCCTGTGCCTGAGGCTGTGTGCAATTTCTTTCCATTCTTCTCTGTAATTGAATTCAGCTCTTCTTGCGATTGATGTGGTGGCATGATGGCTTCGTGGATCAAGGCAAAGGTGGTGAAATTTAGTGGATAACTTGTGATTGGAGGGGGATTCGTTGCCTTTTACTGATTCTGTAATGAACAACAGGCTCATGCTGTGCCAGAGGCTGTTTCTTTGAATTCTACAATAAAATCTCCAAATTCCTTCAAAATGCACCTGGAATCACGAATCCTGCAGTAAGGGATGTGATTTAAGAGAATATGATGAAATAATGCAAAGTAGGGCATATAGTTATGATGAATTGAGAGCAAATAAATCTAAAATCATGCCTAAAACTATGCATATTTCATGTGCATCAGATGCCCGAGACATAGACAACACAGTCGCGAAGCGACATCTTAGTCGATGGTAGGGGCATGAGATGCCTAGAGACTAGATAGCCAAGCCGTGAGACGGCATTTTTTGACGAAAGATAGATGGCAAAACCACTCGGTATGAGATGATTCTCGAGACTTGGGATGAAGTGATTCCCAAGTCAAAATCCAACTGACGAGGGTGGGAGTATTCCTTGTCAATAACCTGATAGATGAGATGATTCTATCACCTCGGGATGAGATGATTTCCGAGACTTGGAATGAGATGATTCCCAAGTCGAAACCCAGTTGACAAGGGTGGGAGTATTCCTTGTCAATAACCTGATAGATGAGATGATTCTATCACCTCGGGATGAGATGATTCCAAACTCAAAACCCAGCTGACAAGGGTGGGAGTATTCCTTGTCGATAACCTGATAGATGAGATGATTCTATCACCTCGGGATTAGATAATTCTCGAGACTTGGGATGAGATGATTTCCAAGTCGAAACCCAGCTAACAAGGATGGGAGTATTCGTTGTGGACAACCCGATAGATGAGATGATTCTATCACCTCGAGATGAGATGATTCCCAAGTCAAAACCCAGCTGACAAGGGTGGGAGTATTCCTTGTCGACAATCCGATATATGAGATGATTCTATCACCTCGGGATGAGATGATTCCCGAGACTTAGGATGAGATGATTCCCAAGTCGAAATCCGGCTGACAAGGGTGGGAGTATTCCTTGTCGATAACCTGGGATGAGATGATTCCCAGAATCCGAGGGCCCGTCCCTCAAAACTTTAGGATGAGATGATTCCTGGAAAGGAGCATGGAATGCTCCAAAACTTGACACACACTACACATTCATCATTCAAATTTGGTGGTTCCTATCTTGCGTTCTTTCATCTTTGGTTCCTAAGGACTCATCAACGAGGGGCATTTGTAAACACCCAAATTTGACCCACGAATGTTTTGCTAAAATTAGATTCCAAACGTGCTTAACTTAAGGTTAATGAGACGATTTGATTTTAAGTTAAGGCATGATAAGAATTTAATTAATGTATTTTTGGTAATATAAACCTTTGGGCATCCAAACCTTAGGATTAATGAGATAATTTGATCTTAGGATAAAATATATAATAAGGTTTATTTACATTAGGATACATTTTACTTCATTGCTTGGGCTCTTTTAGTTGTTTTTAATCCAATTACATGATGATTCATTTTTGGCTTAGGAGTGGGTTTAAGGGTCCAAGTAAATAGATTCTCCAGAGTTTACCCAGCCCATTAAAACATTTCTTGCAGGTTAATTTTAGCTCTGATTTTCGTGGAAAATCAGAATTAAATCATCACTTATGTGGAAATATTGTTTTTGGCATGATTTAGTATGAAATAGGCATTAAGGTGTAATTGATCTATTGTGGAATGATTTAGGGGGAGTGATAATCAAGTAATTGAGTGATTCTGGGTTGATTAGGGGTTAATTATGCGGTAGGATCAAATCAGGGCTGAATTAAGGGGATTGGGGGTCCGAAAATGGAAAGAACGGGTGACAAGTGAGGCAATCGGCGGTCATCTCGCGATGACCGCCAGGTGCCGGCGGGCATCCACGCAAGACCGCTGGCACTGGCGGTCAAGCAGTGGATGACCGCCGGCAGCGGCGGTCATGTCCTTCCAAATTCGTCCAAATCTCCTATTTTGTTTCTAATTTCGATCCTACGAGGTATTAGACCAGATTTTCGGGTACAATCTTCACCATTAAGCAGGTCTACGCCCCTAGGTTTCCCATAGAACTATAAATAGGACCCCTCACACACATTTCAAAAGGGACACACACTTTTCTCACATACACACCTATAAGCCTTGAGTGCTTGGAGAAACTCTACTTGTCCAAGCCTAGAAATACATTCTTTAGCAGAAACTCTGGAGGAATTTCGTGGGAGGCATTAGCAGTAGTCGAGTAAGGAGGAGTCAAGAAGAGGATCAACCATAGAGCTTAGAAGCGGCAAGAAGGTGGGTGTAGAACTCAACCCAATGCAAGGAGCTAGAGGAGGGCTACAAGAGGTAACACTAAACCCTCTTTTGATCGATCATTGTTGATCATATGCTGATGCTTTTGATGAAGTAAGTGGCCGATTTGTGCCATGTTAGAACTACGTGGCTTTAACCCCGATCACTCGGGTACGCAGGTAATCCCGGTCTTACAACGGGATGCAAGCCAAATCTTCTTCTTCTCCCCTTCTCTTTATTTTCCACACATGCACACTTGCACCAGGCACACCTGCATTTTATAATTGCACATAGTCTCGACCCAACACGGATGGGTGCCTAACACCTTCCCATCTATGACGAACCCCCGATCCCTTTACTTTGGTTCGCCATGACCATGTAGCCTAAAGGGGTCATATTAAGGTTTTTTCCCAAGTTTTGTCCTTAATAAAACTTGGGTGGCAACTCCAATATTATGGGATTAACCCAAGGATAAAGGTGAAAGGATTAGGTGAATAGGCCCATGTGATTTTGGGTCGGGTATTCACACTTGGTGACTCTACTGGGGAAGTAGTGGGTTCAAGAGGCTTTGTGCAATTATTAAATCTTGTGTGCCTTTTATTTATCATCATAAGTGCCTTGCATTCATGACAATTGATGTGAAGCTTTACCTTAAGAGGGCGAGGGAATTCGAATCCGCTACTTGCTTTCGTTAAGCGATAGTGGTTTGAGTGAACCCATTTCTCGATGCTTAGCAATGATAGGGATTAATTGGCCTTGGACCTCATGCGATATCCTTTATCACATATGAGTAGGTCAGCTTATTCCTTAGCGGCAATCTTTTGGCCCCCAACCAGCTGCATACCTTGAGCATCTCATGCATTGTGAATCAATAAGTGGTACGTGCATTCATATGGACATTGATGTATTAAACATATGTGTTGTATCTTGTTATTTCGGGATTTGAATTCATGCATATATGAGGATTTGGAAAAGGAGGAAAGGAGAGGAATCATCCATGGCTATTAAGAGGAAAGAGATTTCATGTTTTCAAGCGGTGGTTTACCAAAACCCATGGAAAGTTCATTGTGACAATTTGAGTGGATGCCCAATTGCCCTAAGAATTTGAGAAGTTAGGATTGCATAATACATGTCATTTTGCATTGAGAAAAAAAATTGTCTTGATGATCTCACTGCTCAAGTGCAATCCATCGGAGAAGACTTGGATCATCTTAGATAGGATTTGGGTTCTCTTCAATGCCAATTCAAGAATTTTCAGTCCACTATTTTTGAGAAGCTGGGCCAAATTGTAACAGCCCGGGTAAAATTTGGATTTTTATCGGGACTGTCAAAGTTGTTATACAGTGATTTACCGAATGAATTAATCTTGGGAAATTAATTCAAGGTAAATCGGGAGTCGTTTTTCGAAACCGAGGGTTTTCCCGCGCTCGTGATTTTCCCGTGGATTTCTCGGATCTAAGTTGGTATTTTTCGGGTTTCGTAATTTCTCGAAAAAAATCACACCGGAAAATAACTAAGGGGGTATCAATTATTTTCTGGTCCGGATCGGACTCGCCCGTAATGCAGACGAAATTTTATTATTGAGTTCACATGATTAATAGTAAAAAAAATAGTTTAAAAGTATGAAACCGGTGAAGGAAGAAGGGGAAGAAGAGAGGGAAAAAAAAAGATAGGAGAGAAGAGAAAGAAAAAGAAAAAAAAAAGAGAAAAAAAGAAGAAAAAGAAAAGAGAGGAGCAGAGGGCCGGACCACCACCTTCACCACCGATGGCCGTCACTGAAGATGCATGGTCGCCGTCCTCCTCCTGCATGTGTTGCAGCCGCTGCCGAGGACGAGCCACCGCCGCCTTCCTCTCTTCCCTCTCGTCGCACCACCGAAGACGTCATCACGCTGCCATCCACGTCTCGCTCGTCGCCGTCACTTGGAGATCTACACATGAAGCCGCTCGGACCCGCCCCTCCTCCTGCTGCAGTGTCGCATCGCGCCGCCTGCAGCCGCCACCTTCGCCTTCGCCTCGTCCCTGCCCTTGTCGTCGCTGCCACGCCGTTCGACGCGTCGCCGCCGCGCCGCTCCAAGGTGAGCAGGCCAAAGTGTTGACGACCCGTTTTCATGGACTTGACCCGGCTTGTTGGTTGGGTTTGGGTACTTTGGTTGTTGGGTCGATTTGTCGTGGGCTGAGTTTTGTGTGGGCTTGGGTATTTGGGTTGTGATTGTTGGGTTATGTTTTGGGCTCGTGATGTTGGGTTGTGGGCTTAGGCTTGGACTAGGCTGCGCATGGGCTGAGTCTGGGCCTGGATGGGTCTGGACTTGGTACTGTGCAAGGTCTGGACCAACACTATTTGGCCCAGTCCAGAAATAAAAAAATATAAAATAATAATAATAGATAATAATAATTATAATAATAATAATAAAATCGGGATATATATATATATAGACTATATAATTCTGAAAATGTAATTTTGAAAATAAAATAATTTTGGGAAAGTAAATAGTTTGGGAATATATATATACTTAGTAAATAATAATTTTTTGGGAAGGAAATAATGGGTAAATTTTGGATAATTATTGTAAATGCCATTTGGAAAAGAAAGTATATAGATATGTTAATTAATACGAATTTATTTTTAGGAAGTAATTTTGTATGACTAGTTTTTCTGGAAATATAGTTTTCTTAATATAATAATATTTGGTAATTATAATATGGAAAATATTTTTTTATTAAAAATATAATATTTTGGGAAATATATATATGTACATATGTTATCTTTTTCAGAAAATTATAGTAATCATTATTTTGGATTATTATAGTTATTTATGAAAATATTTTGAAAAAAAATTTTAATTAAAGTATGGTACCGGAATTATACTCGGATAGACGTACGATAAAATATTTTCGGTAAAAGATGAAAATAGAGAATATGAACCGGGATGGGTTATTTCGCAGTAGAGGCATCATGGTATACCGATTATGTGCATTTATGTGAGTATGTGTTGTTTTGATGTATAGGTTTGATATCGGGCAGTTTCCCGAGGAGCTGGCTTTGGACCGGTCATTACCTTCAGAGTTGAGAAATTGGCCAAGGTAAGGATGGATAACCCTTGATATGTGCCCGTAATACTGTGTTTGTTTTGTTGATTGATTGAACTACTGAGATGATTACTGTTGGTTGATTGACTGCTATGATGTTGTCGTTGTTGTTGATGTTAGACTGTGATACTGGATTTGTGATATTGTGTTGAGAATAATGATGAACTGGTCAATGTGGATAATTGTGTGTTTTGTTGTTTGAATGAACTACTAAGAGGGTCATTGTTGGATATTTGACTGTTATGGTTATTGATGTTGCTGTTGTTGGACTGTGCTATTGGTCGTGTGGATATTGTGATGAACTGTTAATTGTGAATAATTGGTGTTATATGTATTGTTGATGGATATTTGGTAATATGGAATTGTGTTGGGTATTTGGATGCTATGGTTATTGTTGTTGTTGTTGCTATGATGTTGATTTGCTTGATTGAACCGCTGTATGATTGTTGTTGGTTTATTGGATACGGTGTTGTGATTGATGTTGGACTGTGAGTAATTGATGTTATGAAACTGTTGAAGGATTGGTCTGTTGTGTAACTTGAGCTAATAGGAAATTGGATAATTGTTTGACTGTTATGGATATTGTGATTGTTGACGGTAGACAGTGTTGTGATTGGATAATTGGAATAAACTATTGACTGTGGATAATTGAGAAATGGAAATTGGGAATTGGAAGTTGGAATTGATATGAGATGATGATATATGTGGGAAGTAGTGGTATGACTGATGGTTTGAAAATTAATTTTGGGATGCTATGGTCGGTTACTTGGTTTGGTTACTTGATTTGGTTGGCATGTTGATGCCTGTGGTTGGGGTATACCAAATACCCAATGGTTCGGATATACCGAATATCCGGTTGGCATGTTGTTGCCTGTGGTTAGGGTATACCAAATACCCAGTGGTTCGGATATACCGAATATCTGGTTGGCATGTTGATGCCTGTGGTTGGGGTATACCGAATACCCAGTGGTTCGGATATACCGAATATCCGGTTTTGGGATGTTGATCCCGGTATGGTATTTTGGGTTGTTGAACCCGGTGTGATTTGGTAATTTGGGACGGGGTCCCGATATGGTAAGATTTGGTATAGTTCTTTGACCTGGCATCCGGAATTAATTAATAACCAGGTACGACCCTAGCTTGTCCAGTGACGGGGCCCGGAAGATAAAATTGGTAATATCAATAATAAGCATTCTTTTGGTTTTGGCATAGTTGTTTATGGTAGATTTTCTTGTGTTGTGGTTGCTTGTGCTTACTGTCATGATTGCTTGTGCTTACTTCGAAAGTGTTACGGTTGATTATATATCTTTGTTTATCCTTCGTCGGTGAGCACTTCGGACTCACCCCTCACCTGCGGACTTTCATCCCGTAGGATGAGTTATTTGTGATACAGGTTGGATGCATTCCAGACAGGCTGCGGCGTTTTCCCTTGGACAGGGCTCAGATCCATAGTTTGCAACGGTGTCGCATACAGTGTTTATGTGAGTTAATAAGTCTTCCGTTGTGCATTGTTTTTATTATTGTTGGGCCATTGGGCCGATTATGTTGTCATTGACATTCTTATCTTTGGGCTGTTGAGCCCGTGTTCCTGTTGTATACACTGTATGCTGGGCTTGATTTTGGTTGGGATGTCACAGTTCCGGCACGTGTTTACTGTGTACGGTAAATACGGGTCGGGGCGTTTCACAAATTGTTGCTGCTCTAACTCTAATAAAGTCTCTGATGATGAATGATGCCCCACCAGATCTGATGCTCTAGAATATGCATTACATTCTCATTAGCTTTTTAACTCCTCACTTTGATATTTTGCTTATCAATCATAATTCAGGATATTTTTTATGGTCTTGTTACTTTTGGATATTTGCCTTTAAGGCTTTATATTATGTTCTTATGCTTATGCTCTTTATCACTTTGCCGTTTGTTTTGTTGATGCCAAAAGGAAAAGATAAGTTATGTTGTGATGATAAGCTTTGTTTTGCTGGTATTACTATTGTTAAGATCACATGTTAGTTTATGTTGTGATGATAAGTTATGTTTTTGCTAGTATTACTGTTGTTAAAATGTTTTTCTGCAGGGAATATTTGGCTAAGTAGAAAAGCCAATTTGTATACTATGCTTTTTTTGATATAAATGATATTTATTAAGTAATCAGACTTTTATAAAAATTTAGTATGTCAGCAAAGTAGTAGTGATATAACTAAATCAGAATTTAAAGATATCAAACCAATACAACTACACCATCTCTACTCTACAATGAACACCCCACCACTCCTTCACACCTTCTGCAGAAATGAGTAAGTCAGATAGAGTATAAGAGAAAGTTGGTTGCCTAGCCTTTATCCATGCTAGGGACCTGATGAAGATAATGTCAAAAACTCTTTCCCAATCTACATTCACATCCTTAAACAACTTTTTATTCCTGGTAAGCCATTGTAGCATATAAGATAATCATCCAAGAAGATCTGGCTGAGGCTCTACTTGCAAGTTCTATCCATTGGAAAACCAAATCTTCAAGACTTCTGGGTACACACTACCGAACACCCACCACCAGCAAATTTTTGCCCATACAAGCCAAGAAGCACGACAATGAATGAACAAGTGGTCATGCATTTCAATTTCATCCGAACATAGAACACACATGGAATTCTCTATACTAATTATATTCCTAGACAAAAGAGCAAATTTGGTAACTAACTAACCCATGATGGAGCTCCATCCACAAGAAACACTCTACTTTTGGAGGTGCTAAGCCAAGCCACACATTTGGTTTCGGGATCAGAGGTAGAGCAGACATCAGTGCTAGATAACCATCCTCAGCAGAGTAGATTCTATTTTTGCTACGAGGCTAGGCCCACTGGTCCGACCGGTCTAAACCAAGATTAATATTGGATATCTTGTTGTTAATTGCCTCCACCTCTTCTAGTTCCCATGAATAAAGAGTCCTTCTCCACTGTATGTCAACTACCCAAAAAACATTATTCCAACTCAAAGCCTCCTTCACGACTAAGTCCTGATCCACAGCGATGCTAAAAAGTCGTGAATGCGTCAATTTCAGAATTTCCCCTTCAATCCATCTGTCATGCCAGAACTTGCACCTGTTCCCATCACCTAGAACCAAGCTAATCGAACCACTCAAACCCCTGCCACTATTAAGATCATTGCCGGATTGAACCATACCTCGCCAAACACTGGAGGTTCTATTAACAGCAAAAGAAGGCCACAAAGAATCAGAGTCAATGCGTGAGCAATTATTAATGATCCTTACCCAATGAGGAACAAAACCAGCTTGAGTGTCAAGGTTGTTATAACGCCATAGCCATTCAAATAGGTGGTTGTGATTCTTCATCAAAATTGCTTCAATCCCCATTTCTCCAAGACTTTTAGGTCTCGCAATTCTATCCCATGCAACCATACACATCTTCCGTCGATCACCACTTCCACTCCATAAGAAATTCCTTTGAATGCTCACAATCCTTTTAGCAACCCCTACAGGAATTCTATAAATAGATGAATAATAGATTGGCATATTGGATAGAACTGCCTTTATCAAGGTGACTCGTCCATCAAGGGAAAGATACTTCCCCTTCCACGAGGCTAACTTGCTCTTTATTCGTGACACTACCGGGTCCCATGCTCCAGTTTTCCTCATATTTGCTCCTATTGGCAGACCCAAATAGGAAATGGGCAGTCTCTCCATTCTACTCTACAGTTGATCTGCAACCTCCTTTGCATGAGCGTCAGAGATATTAATGTCAATAATGGTGCTTTTATAAAAATTGATGTGGAGACCCAACATTGATTCAAAGCACCGCAGGCACCTTTTGAGGTTAAGAAGTGATTCTATGTAATCCGGTGATATAAGTAGAGTGTCATCTGCAAATTGCAGAATTATAGGCGTCGGATGAGCAACTTCAATTTCCTTCACCGCTCCTTTTCCTATGGCTTGATTAGCAAGAACAAATAATCCTTCTATAACCAGGTTGAAAAGAAAGGGAGATAAAGGATCTCCTTGTTTCAACCCTTTATGAATATTAAACTCCCCAGACGGCGTGCCATTTACCAGAACATTAAGAATGGAATCTTTCATACAGCACCAAACCTACCTGCGCCACTTCTTGCAAAAGCCCATCCTCCCCATGATATCCGGTAGAAAAGCCCAACATAGTGAATCATAGGCTTTCTTAAAGTCTATTTTCCACAAAATAGCCCTAGCCCTTGATTTTTTTATGAGATTCACCACTTCAGACACTGTAAACACACAGTCCGGTATATGCCTCCCCCCAATAAAAGCAAACTGGTCACTACTGATCATTGATGGCAACACATCCTACAATCTCCTCGCTAACACTTTAGCCACGTTTTTATACACACCATGAATCAGGCTTATAGGATGGTAATCATCAAGGCTTTAAGCATCCATCTTTTTGGGAATTAGGGTGAGAAAAGCACAGTTGATACCTCTAGGTAAGACATCAGCCTTGAAAAATTCATTGAACAAGTCCAGCAAATTATCACCAGTAAATTCCCACATCTTTCTATACAATGAAAAAGTGAACCTGTCCGGACCCGTAGCTTTGTCTCCATCACAATCCCATACCGCTTTTTTAACCTCTTATTTATCAAAGGGTCTTTCTAATGCTTCCTTCTTGTCATCATCGAATACCCTGAATTATAAAGAGCCCGGACCATAGCGCTCCTTAGAACCTGCTTGAAACAAAGCTTCAAAAAAATTCCTTACGGCCTTCTTAACTACATTAGGTTCCTCCACAATAGCATCACCAACATGAATCTGCTAAATGGAATTGCACCGCCCACAATTGCATGCCATGGTATGAAAAAACTTGGTGTTCTTGTCACCCAGTTTAAGCCAGATTGCTCTTGATTTTTGCCTCCATAAACTTTCTTTTTTCCGCTGTCTCGAAAACAATTCACCTCTCAACCAATTAATTCTGTTTCATTCTGATTCTGACAGTCTCCTATGTTTTGTGATCAAATCCATGTCATCAACCTGGTCCTGCAAATTCTTCAAGGACTCATCAATATTGCCAAAAACCCTCACATTCTACACCCTTATTTCTTGTTTAATGAAACCCAACTTTTTAATCAACCTGTATTTTCCAGGAAACTTCCAACAGGCCTCTTCCCTGACACTTCTTAAAAACTCATTAAAACTCCCATGACTTAGCCAACAGTTTAAAAATCTAAATGGCTTTGGGCCTCAATTAATGGGGCCTGGGCCAAAAAGATTGGGCAATAATCTGATCCATATTTACTGCCTGACTTCAGAGAGATTGAAGGGAAGATATTGAACCATACAGGGTCAAAAAAGACCCTATCAATTTTACTTGCGGCAAAAGAGTTTCCCCAGGTAAATGTCCTGCCTTTCAACTCCACTTCACACAACTCCAAAGAAGTAACAAAATCAGAGAGTGCTCTAGCCCCCCTCACACAAACCCTTCCACTTAGCCAATCTGCAAGAATGAGTGTTTCATTCAAATCTCCAATTATAAGGCAAGGTTTATGAACACCTCGCAACAAAACATCCAACTCCTCCCATACTCGTATTCTATCCTCCACGTCAGATGGCCCATACAACCCACACACCACGATCTGTTCACCCACATTAACCGAACATTCAACAATAATCCAGTTTCCCCCTGATAACTATTAGACCAATTGAAATATCCCTCATCCCAGAGCATCACAAGACCTCCTGAATTGCCAGTAGCTCCAACCTCAATTCAACCAAATGGCCGTGGACCCACACTCTCCCGTAATCATGTTGTTACCATCCCGAACACTTGGTTTCACAAAAAAAAAAAACCAACTTCGCAGATTCTTTCCCAACCAATTCTTGAACTTTATTTTGTTTGGAGACAGATCCCAACCCCCTTACATTCCACAACATCATGCAAAATATAATTAAAAATCAATACGCACACAATACTCAAAGGTATTATAGAAACTAACCTTGAAGGTCAACCCTAGAATTCATCCATTCGAATAGATTTGCTTCTCCTTGTTCCTACCAATGGAATTGGAACATTGTGACTAAAAATGTGAAAGAATCGAAAAAGGAGAAAGTTACATAGTTTTTCCAGTGTAATAAAGTTACATAGTATTTCTTTTTTACTAATATTAAGAATATTATTAATAGGAAGGGGTATTTCCATGGGTTTGCCTTAGTATTGTGTTCTTAACTCTTTTTCTATACCATAAAAAGAAAGGGGAAAGAAGCTTATGCACCCAAGCAAAAAAAGGAGTAGCCCTTCTTGCCAGCGAGGTAGTTACTACGAAGCAAGCATACGAGTCCGCATCTTGTGAAATGAAAGATATCTACTAGTTCCTTTATTGATTGATGAGATGTTAGTTGTATTGCTTTAAGCCAGTTTATTTTCGCTTCGTTTAGTTCCTTTTTTGCCTGCCTCTCACTTTGCTCGAGTTACTTCGTGTTTGCTTTCAGTTGAGGGCGTTAAGGCTTAGCCCGCTTGTATGGCTTTTTAATATTAATATTCTAGTTCAGGGGGAATTTCAAACCATCCTTCTCTGCCAGCCGATGAGACTTACCAGATTTAAAGTTAAAAAGAGCTCATACTCCTCTTTTTGGACCATGCCACCAATCGCAAACTCCAACTTAGCAGGTGGCGAGCATTCTTCCAACCCCAGCTCCTTGCCTATCTCCATAGTTTTTCGAACCTCCAAAGCTGCTTGAGCTTCATAGTCCTGGGTTGCATCATCTACTATTGCTCTTCGATTCTCGGCCAGAATATCAGAGTCTTGGGTGGATCTGTCACAGGATACCAATGTTTTGATGGACCCCGAAGTTGTTAATTTCTTCTTCTTCTTCACTCTCAAAATCCTATTGTGTTTGGTTTTATCTAGAATGGAGAAAAGTCTTTTTATCAACACATTAATGTCTATACTCCCTTTATCACTAGATAGATCCCTTCCCGTGAATTTGTGGTGGATATTTCAGCATCACTGTCCCCAAACGATGTCGCATCCCTCCATTCATAAGATAAAGACTTTGGGCCCCCTTCTCTATAAGTCTCTTGATTAAGGCCCACTCTCTCACAGAGCCCTAAGGCCAAATTCACTCGCTTCCCATCATCCAGCCAGTTGGCACGCCTTGGCAGAAAAGAGGTAAGATCATCATTCCTGACAGAGGATCTTATAGTACGAGGCAACGATCGTCTTTTGTTTTTCGAGACGACATATGAGCTGGCACCCATTTTTTATGATGATTCTGATTAGGTATGTTCACCGGTGGTAAGATCATTATTATCATGATGCATGTTGCATGCATGGCAATCCTTTTTTTTATACTAGTCGAGGAGAGTGAGACTCGAACCCGAGACTTCACCCCTCTTGTGCTTTTGACACAAGAGTGCCAATAAGCTATAGCCCATTGGTATGCATGTCGCATGCTTGGCAATCCTTCAAATCCCTTGCATTAAATCCTTCCTCTGTCCTTACTTTGTCCTTTCCAAGACAATCGATAGTATCAATGATCCCAAAAGGATCCGGCGAGACTTCCCCGTATTTCTTTGCCGATGAAAACTTCTCCTTTTTGATTGCAACCTCCGCCCTCTCAAGCGTAGGAATTGAACATGGAACCACACTTGTATTATCCTCATCACTCATGGCGGAATTATTGAAGCCAACCATTGCGCCCGTTGAAAAGCATGGTTGGGCTTCACATATTGTAATATCATAATGATTCTTCCGAATCAATGTTTTAAAGCACCGGGATATTGGAGGCTTATATGTTGTCATAATCTGCACTCTAGCAATCTCTAGATCAGTGCTATTATCTCGATTATTGAGGAGATTCACAAACTTACCGGACCTGATTGCGATTAGAATGAAAAACTCCTCACACCATGCATGAGGAGGGACCCCATAAATATTCAAGCAACAAGTTCTACACGTTGCACAATTCCCTTCCTCCCATTCTCCGAACATTAACAAAATATCCCACTTCAGATTCTGAACTACTTTCACAGATGTCGTCATCTCCTTATTTGATCAGAACATGACCAAAATATGGTTGCCTCCCAAGGACTTGACCTTTAATGGAACCTCACAAAGTCCTGCTAATTACTCTTCTATCACTGCGGGCACCACTCCTTCACATGTGACCCCAAAAGCACAGACATCCATGAGTTGTAAGTGTTTGGCTAAATGCTATTGGCAGAATTTTATAAGTTTTTAAGTATACTGTGAATATATGTAGGGGGAGAATTTGGCTATGCTTATGAGCCAAATGTACGCTTAATATTTTTTTAAATACAGCTATAAAACATGGGGAGATTGTTTATGTGTTGACTCTATTCTAACCTTTATTTTGGTAGAAAAGACGGCATGTTTGTCATCATAAAAATGGAGAGATTGTTAGCTTAAATATGCGATTAGAGGCTTTATTATTTGATTAATTAAGACTAATTGCATTTACTATATAAATGAGTATTTCTAATTGTATCTGATGATCATTATGCTACTTTGATGATTAACAAACATATTGGTAAGCCTTTATGATGTTTAAGTCTTTAACAGAAACATTTGGTTTCATGAAGAAACCAAAAGCAAGGAGATTTTGCTTTACCAGGCTGCACAGCGGTAGTTGGCAATCAAAACGGCAACCAACGGCCAAACTTGTAGCACAAGTGTTATAAAAGAAAGATCTAGAAAGTGGTCCTCATACCTTCTAAATATCCAGAAAGCTTCAGTGGGCCATACGAACTAGTTTTTGAAACTTTTTTAAAGCAAGCTGTTGCAACTTGAAGATTTAACCAGATTTGGCTTCACCTACACGGACATATTACTTAGAGAAACAAGAAGTCAACTCTTGTGCCAAATAGGCATCAAGTAGTCGTTATGAAATGGATTCTCCAACCTTGGAATCGATATATTGAGGACTGAGGCCTCACTGAAGGATTAACCTAGCCATTCAATAAAATTTTAAGTTTTGAAAAGAGCTTACCTTTGTGAAAATTACTTTGTGCCTAAATTTGTAACTTCTTGAGTAAGTCACTCTTGAAGCCTTTCTTTGTAAAGGGTTCTATTGGCAAGATTAGGGTTTAGCCTTTCTGGGTAGACATAGCTAGGCTAAGCTTTGATTATGGTTTACAAGTTAAGCCTGTGATAAACTTATGATTGTATTGTAAGTTTTTTGTGCGCCTGTGAAATATAACAATATCTAGTGTAGACTCAAGAACTCCCGTTTGATAAACTACAAGAGCTTTAAATCCACTACCACGGGGTACATAAGCAGTCTCATGTCAATGAGGCGCAAGCTCAAATTTTTTACTTTTTTGCGTTGCATTTTAATATAAATGCGCACACCTTCACACGCACACTATATCATTATGCATGTTTGCTTGCTTCTTTTGTTGGATTGTCTCCATGGAAATAGGACAAGTGCATACTATGCGATCATTGAAAGCACACATATTGAATTTGGCATCCAATACAGTCCATGTCATTTAGTGGAACAATAGCCAAAAGTAAATGAATCTTGGACCCTCCTCTTGGTTTGAGACTAATGTATTATCTAGAGTCAATTGTGGGTTTTTCTCAAGTTTTTCCTAATAAGCATGGGTGGCGACTCCTCATTTTGACGATTAAGAGAAGACCAAGAATAATGGTTACAATCTTGTGAGTTTTCCGGATTTGTGGTTACCTTTTCCCGGAGAAATAACTTGTTGTTGTGAACAATGAAAGTTGAGCGAGAGCGAGTCTCTCTTGTCCCAAAGGAAAGAAAAAAAAGTTGAGTTTACAACTTGAGTCGGTTAAGAATGGACTTGGCCACGGTGCGAAGATCATGCAAGTATATTCTATCAAGGTCACTAGGTTTTAAGTGAGCTCGTTGTGACTCCTCCAATTGCATCTGGGAATATGCCTTGAAGTAATGTTTCTTTGAGAAGCGGTTAATTCGTCTATCCTAAGAATCATCAAATCAGTTCCTTCCACTTAGAATAAGTAAATACAAACACATTTGGGGAAAATGATCACAAATTGCAAGCCACTTGGGACCACAGGGCAATGCTCACAGTGCGAATCTTAATTTCTGTTAGAAGCGTGTTCATCCATTGCCAACTTTTCATGAGGTCATGGGGCGGTACTCATAGTAATCTGGCTTCAGAAGCTTGTCGGACAATGTCACCCGAACTAGCGTGTCTACCTAGAGTGCACCAGCAGCACTCCCTTCGTCGACCAAAATCATGGCGACCTCATTGCGTTGGATCATTGTTGCAATAATGAGAGCACCTTCATGCAGGACCATGACCTTAGCCATATCCCTTTTGTAAAAAATGATGGGCTCTTCCTCCACCATCTACCCATCTTCGTCTCGCTTTGGCCCCTCCTTGTCAAACTATTTCTACTGGAGGGACCCGATGAGACTTTGAGTGGTGATGGTGTTGACGCACGCGATAGCTGAGAGCCTGCCATTGTTTCTTACTGGAGGAGGTGGAGGTTGCCTCCAGCCAGTAATGTGTTGGTCGAGCTTCCTTCCTTGGCGAGCTTCTCTAGAAACCGCTTAAGCTGAAAACAGTCGTCCGTGTAATGACTAGCATCTTTATGGAATTTGCAACAGCTGAGTGTTCTCGTTTTCCTTCATCCTTTATTTTTTATGGCCATGAAATGTATGATGTGTTCTTGAACTCCATTATGATTTGGGAAGGAATGGTGCTTGACTGGGTGTGTGCCTCTAATTGAGTAAAGGCCCAGTCCCGCTTTTGCGTCTCCATTTGTTGGCTTGCGATCCTTGCCTTCTAAGCTGTCAGCATCCCTCTTATCTCGTTTTGGCCCTTCCGCGATTGTTTTCATGGTGGGAGTTGGTGCAGCAAGTGCTATGACTGCTGCAGTATGACAGGAGCTACCGATGTTGTTGGTTGGATTTGTTGATCCCACTTACCTGAGGGTATGCTCCCGGTTGATCGTCTTGTGGAAGATCCGGTTGAGGGAGTCCATGTCCTTAGGCTTCTTTTCTACTCAATGTTTGTAGTAGTTCAGCTCAATGTTTGTAGTTGTTGGACAAGGGCCTCAACTTTCTAGACGATGGTGATGCCCAGACGTTGAAGAGTCACTACATTGAATAGCGTAACATATTCTTGCAGTCTCATCTGGCTGCTATCGGAGCATCATTAGTGTCAAGGATGTGTCTTACGACCTCAATTGTCTGGGAAGTGGTTAATAAACTAAATGAAGAGATCATGAAATGTGTGTATCGTTCCAGGTGCAAGACTCATATACTAGGTCATCATTGTCCCTTTAAAACTGGTGACAGAGCCTTGGCAAAGGATGGCATCAGATCGGGTTTATAACTTCATGACAATGCGATATCTTTTGACGTGAAACATGGGATTCGAGTAGCCGGAGGATAGTTGGATATTTGGCGTCTTAGGTTGGTCAAGAACATGGTGAGCTTCGATGTCTTGGGCTAACGAGCGACTGCCTGGCAGCTTCGCACTCTCGATGGAGGAAACACCGCCCTTAGCGAGAATTAGTGCGTTAAAGCGTGCTAGCTGCTTTTGCTCTTGTAACCCAAGAAGCTCTTCGACGCGCTGGTCTATGTCACTCATCCAGACAAGTCCACATCGATCGCGCTAAGGAGCATCGGGTTTTAATGTAGGAGGATGATGAGCAACTTTTTTTTTTCCATCTCCACTACAGCCTATTGTCGCGACGGTCCAGCTACGTGTGTCTTTGGGACACATTGCCAATCATTCCTGTGACTAGCACGGGCATGATCGAATGCAGCATTCCTTAAGCTCTGCTTGTGCTCGCGTCGTTGCTACTCTTCCCGCTCTATCTGCTGCTACTCCAAGCGGTTGAATGAAGCCTCTAGCAGTGCCTTAGTTCTTCGTGTGAGGTTCTTATTGATAGTGTTGCACATGTTGTGTGCCTTACGTCGAAAATATTCCCAAGTCATCAGAGCGTTGGGGTCAAGTGCGCCACCTCCGAATGTGGTGCCCTAAATGCGATTGCGCCTAGACCAGTTCCCTTTCGGGCTGCAGGCGCAGCTGGCAGAGCACCAACTTGTCGTGGTGTTGTCGGGTTGGTAGTTGCAGTGTTGGTCATGGATCGGGTCTACGGAGCTCTCAGAGGCACGACCTCCGAATGACCTATGACAGGTGTGTTGTTTTGTCGTGGGACCCATCCGTAGTCAGATGCCTACAAGGATGGGTCTCTTTTTTTTCTATTGATGGCGCCAAAATGATGACGGAACTCTCAAAAAAGTCGCACCATTATATGGTCATTGCGAGGCTGGCAATGACGATTCTACAAGATAACGAATCCTGTTTGAAATGAGGATCGACGACTAGATCGTGGACTGCTACTATTACGGGCTACTCTAGGATTTAGGCCCAAGACACGGAAATTTGGCCCAAAGCAATCATAATATTCCGTGTATCATCAAGCTTATATGTACGCAAAATTTACATCAACTTATTCGTGGCAAATTTCTTTTCAAATTTTAATATTAAAAATGTTGACTAATATGACCTTTGCTTGCTCACTTTCCATTGTTCTTTCTCTAGTGCATTTCAATAATTCAGGATGACTTAGGCTCTGAGTTTTTGTGAAAATTGCCCAAGTGCCGCAAGGGTAAATATTTCAAAACTCTTAGTCCATGACATATAGGTCCCAACTATGTTGGTTAGGAGGCTTGAAACTAGAAATCAAAACAGAGTTTTTACGTGTAACTATCAATTAAAATGAAAAAAAAAAAAACAAGGTTCTAATATGATTAGTATCTACTACGAGACTTTCTATTCACAATTATGCACGTTCGATCTTCAGAAAATTGACTTAGACCACTAAAAATGCCATTTCGGCCTTAGCTGCTCTTCCTTCTCAGATAGTTCCCGGTATTGATACCATGCTGCGCCAGCCTTACCCACTGGCAATGGAGGCCGAACAAAGATTTCAACTGGCCTAGGTACATGAACAGCCAAATGCAGCTCGTTGGTAGTTTGCTCCAACTTTAGATTGGACTTTTCAAGTGATCTGCTTACAGCTTCAATAGCAATCCATCCTAGACCTGATATTGCTACATCACTAACAGGCCTGACAAGTCATAAAGAGCAGAAATGGGGAAATATTTCAATAATAGAGTTTAGCCAGCTACCCTGGCACAGAAATATAGAAGATAGGAAACGGTAAGTGGTAATAACTATTGAAATGCATTAGGGCAGATTTTGAGATTGAAGGGCAGGATATAGAAGACCACAATACAAACCTTTCCGGTTCTTCAAATTTTATCCGTAACTGACGCTCTATTTCAAGCCCTCTCCAATTGTTCGCCCGCTCTTTACCAGTAGGAGGGGTTAATAATTCTCCAAGTTCTTTCTGCAACAACCAGGTTCAACCGTCTTTAGCAAAACAATGAGCACAGTAATTAACATTAACATGGAAAACCACAAGAATTGTTGAAGGTATATCAAGATGAGATAGAAGAACAATACGCAGTACAAGCACATTAACTTCTATGGCTTCAAACTACAAAGAATCTAGTTTAAGACTAATTGATGATACCAGACTTAGTAGTGTGACCACTATATGTAGTCGATAAGGATTGAGAAATGACATCCAGTCACAACAGTACAAATTTCTTTTCCTACATGTACTCCATACTTTGTTTCTATGGAAGATGAAATAATATAAAATCTAAAGTAATGCATAAGCTGGAGCAAGCAAAACCGAAAATGAAAGAAAACACAGCAACTTCTGGCAAATATAGGCATAGCAGTCTTCAACTAATTATCAATATATCAGAAGAACCAACAAAATTCCATTGGAAGATAACATAATAAAGACCATGATTTATTCACAGTACGTTACCAAGTAAAATTCCTCAGCTTTATCAGTGGGTACTAAATGAATCTTCAAGGCCTTTGGACCATAGAATGTTAAACGTGTTTGTGGCAGAACCTGAAAAGGCACCAATAATTGCAAAATATTGAATCCATGTCCTGGGATATGCTTAACCAAGTCTGGCAACTTCAAATTCACAGGATTAGCAGATAAAACCTTCAAGATATCAATCCGAGCAAGACCCCCCCAAAATATTGAGAAACCGTTCAAGCCAGTTGATTCTAACTTCTCTTGTAGACTGCTTTCAGAGGCCACCGTAGCATTCTGCTATGTAAAAGAAAAACTTATTTCACAGTATTTAGATATAT
Organism: Turnera subulata; assembly: GCA_028386065.3. Classification (NCBI taxonomy): domain Eukaryota; kingdom Viridiplantae; phylum Streptophyta; class Magnoliopsida; order Malpighiales; family Passifloraceae; genus Turnera; species Turnera subulata. The sequence goes on along the minus strand of JAKUCV010005653.1, from coordinate 78,057 downwards.
AACCATAGTAAGTTGAATATAACATACCGGAAAGGATTGACCCTTCAGACGACTTCGGGGAGCAAGGGCAGGTAAATCTTCCGAATGAACAACAGCAGCCTGTCTATGGTGGAGATGAACTCCAGGCGTATCAAATAATTTCTGTCAAGAAGAAAATATATAAACTACAAGTAGGCATAGCTGCATACCAAATAAATTTAAAAGACCAAAATACTTAAGTGTAAACAACAGATCATCTGGATATTAACCAAATGAACAAACAAATACCGTGGTTTATAGTTGAATTTAACCTAGCAACAAGATGATACCCCTTAGAGCACAAATAATTCAGTCAAAAAGGAAAAAATAAAAAGGAAAAAAAAGGCATACCCCTCCTCCAAGAAAAGCATCAATCTGAATCGGTCCTAAGGTAGTTCCAGGAACAGCAGATTGAATTGGTTTGTACTTCCGAGCAGCAGCAGCAGCTGGATCCCGTTGTGCCATCATTTCTAATGTTACAAAATAGAGACAATGAGTTAGAAACATCTGGCAAATAATTACAGAATTCAATCAGAATAAAATTGTATACTTAAATTGAGCTTTCCAAGAGGATAAGACTGAGAGGAACGAGAGGTCGCAGAAAAACAGCAACGGAGCTTAAACCCAAAATACAGGCGATAAAACATAATGCTTTAATGTGTGACACAGCATATTCCCAAAGTGTTAATGCAAAAACGTCATACCACAGCATAAACAGAAAGTGAATTCTCCATTATTTTGATAGGATAAATCCACAAAGGAGACATACACAAAGTGAATTCTTCATTTTCTGATAGGATAAATCCACAAGGTGGACATAGAAAATTAAACTTGACATGAATGGCAAGGCGCTAGCTAAACCTCAAATTGGAGGAACCAGTGAAAAGCAGAGCAATGCTGATCTAATTCGTTTAGTAAGATTTATAACCAGATGACTCATTCATAAGGCTTTACATCTCACCCATTTTTTCTGGCAATATATCATTAGTTTAAACAATATTATCTCACAAAAAGTTTTTCCTACACAAAATGTTCAGATTTCCCACATCGACAGTAAATTCCAATGGCAGAAAGATGAGAACTTGATTGTAAAATACGATACATAAGATACAAAGATGTCTTCCTTGTTAAACTCAAGTAAGCTTTTCAACATTTCCGTCATTTTTATTGAAGTTGTTTTAATATTTTGCTTATAAATATTCTTTAAGCTTCTGCTTCTAAGCATATGATTTGTTTCCGGAATTAAGATGTGCAAAATTAGCATTGACTTACTCAGTAAAGCATTGATGAATGCAGATTTTCCAACATTAGCTGAACCCTGCATAGACGGTCAGGCTAAGCTATCAGCGAGAAGCAGTGGAAGCTGGCCGAATATATCAGCCATGAGGGCAAGGTCAATTTTTATCATGCTGTTACTTAAAGTGTCTCTCTACCATGTTCAGGCTAGTGAGAGAATAACAGATGTCAAAATTTGGACCAAGATCATCTCACACTTGGCAAAGCCAACAATCAGATTTTAGGTCCTAGTCTGCAGACCAATGCGAAGTGGGGTTCATGGTACCACTCACCAGAATGTAAACATCACGGCCCTGCACCCACATGAATGAGTACCAAGAATCCAATTTAGTCAAAGAGAATATTAGGAAAATTTGCATTGTTTCTTACAAGATAAACATGTAGCGCTTCTATAACCAGCTCAAGATAAAAAAAAGTGATGGTAGCAGAGTGCTGAGGGAAAAGGCAAAAAAGGTGAAGTGAAAGCATCTAATCCTAGTGTACATTATTAATGAATTACACGAATGCAAGAGGATAAACAAGCTTGTGACTAGCTAACTGGAAAGTGTTACTATTGACACAAATTAGCATCATATAGCATTGCACAAGGTTAAGGAACGATAGGAAAAAGCAAAAAAGAAGGGTTATGACATGTTTGAGAAACAATGGCTGCTAACTTGAACATAGAACATCGTTAAGCATCACCAAATTGCTCTAAGTTATGAGTTGGAATTAGCAAGAACAAGAAAGATGAGCAGAATGTAAGCACCTTTTTCTCCTTTTGGATTTCGGATGCAACTCCAGCAATTCCGACTAATGACTTTGAGCTGGTTAGATGGACACTGAGAACACTGAAGAAAGATTTCCAGGCTTAGAAGGTCGCAAATATAGGCTTTGTTTAGAATGAAAATCACTGATTAGCTTATTGTAGCACCAAATTTATTAGAAAGAAAAATGAGCAAAGCAGGAAATAAGGAAATAAAACATAATATAGCAAATGAGTGAAACAAAGGCAACCACATTCCGTGCTAAGGAAAGTTAAAGAGTGTGTTTACGGAATTAATATGTGAATCATATTAAACAGAAGCAATTAAAAAGTAATCCAAGGAGAGGAAGGGAGATCACTTAAGCTTTTTCTTGGCAGTAGCCTCCACAACCCAATCGCCTACACAGTTGAGATCAGTGTCCCTAGGCAAGAGATCAACCTGACAGTAAAACGGTAAAAAGAAACTCAGAAATCTGCCACTGGAATACTGTTGATATTATATATAGGATAAGCAAGAAAAAACAGGAGGAATCGTAGAAAGACCTTAGTAACTACAAGTATAATTGGATTTGGGCCAGCAAGATCACGAACACGAGCCAAAAAGCTGCCATTGAAGTCCACAATATCAACCTGTGCAAGGCAAGGGTAGAGTGAAGAAGATAAGGAAGATGAACAAACAGTTGGGAAGAAAAAGAGAGAAGTGATGGATAGATACGAGTTTGACAATCAAAGCTTTGTGGTGGCGCAAGTGAGAGAGGTTGTGACGCAGCTCATCAGCCAAAACAAATTGCTTCCCACCAGGAGAGGAATAGCCTCCATTCCCACCCACAGCGGTTATCATGTGACCATGAGATAAGAGGTGGCATCGCCTACAAAGAACCGTCCTAAGCTGGTGGTGTCTCTTCTTCTGCAATCAACCGCACAAAAAGAATTAGAGAACCATGATTGATTGATGATTACTATTGCTATTACTATTACGATTACTAATTAAAAAGAATTAAGAAGAGTGGAATTTATTTTGTGGAGGGGGCATATGCAATTTTTTTTTTATATATATACCAATTCATAAGTATGAGGGTCCACGTAACCCGGCGCATCATTTTCCGAAGTCTGTAAAGGAGCTCCACAACCGTAACAACAAGCGGCTAAATTGAAAGGTTTGGGTGGTGGGGGTCTCCTCTTAGCCTTCTTCCTTGGGCTCTTTTGTTTCATCACCACCATATTAGCAGCAGCAGCAGCTTCAGCTTCCAAAGCCTTGTGGTGCTGCTCCGAGAACTGCTCCCCTAGACTCCCTTGGGCTTCGGCCGGAGTCCGCGTTGATTTGCAGACGAGGAGGGAAGTGGAGGGTCTTGCTCTTGCGTGCTGGTGGTGGTGGATACTGAGGAGGAGGGGGAGAAGCTTGGTGTTCAAGTGGGAGAGGTGGTGGAGGGTCAGAGGAGAGACAAACATGGAGGAGCAGGATAGGGTTTTAGGGGCCATCGCCATTGCCCGACCCGACGCCGACCACACCCTTTTCCAACCCCACAACTAACCAACCGCAGGGAACACACAAAACGCACACACACCACAGTGGTTATGTCTTTCAGCTATCTGCTTTCCCAGAAAACTATTTTACGAGGGTGAATGTCATTATTCCTTCCTTAAAATTGATTCTTACCAATTACCATACACTCCATTTATTTTCCCTAAATATTTTATCCTTAAACCTAATTTCCACTTGCCTACTTTTCTTCTATTATTCTACTTCTTTTAATTTAAATATCATCTTTTTTTACCTAACATCTATCTAATTTTATTTTTTCAAAATAATCAAAGTTTATTTATTTTTATCATCTCGTCCTCAACTATATGTATCCCTTCATTCTTTTAAATTTCTATCTTAGCTTCTCACCCACCTCTCTTCTCACTCTTACATACCTCCCTTCTCATTCCTACACACCTTTTTTTCTCAAGCTTATTTTTGATATTATATCAAAGTTGTAAGAATGTATTTCATCTCCAATTTTATAGCACGTTATCTCTAACCTACTAAGGTAATTATTTTAAAAATATTTCTTCTTGTTATGTTCATCATTTTTATATCTATTAACTATTTTCTATTATTATCCTACTACTCACTTGTTTTATATTTTTTGTGATTATAAAATTTTTCTTCTTGTTGTTTTCATTCTTTTCATTTCTTTATTTATTTTTCTATTATTATCTTTGTACTCTTAAAAATTGTTTTTATTTTTTTGTTATTATTTCAATATTGCTATCATGGCCAATATTAAAAATTTGAATTCGAGAACCTTGACATTTCTGGAAGAAATTATATGTTATGGGTACCAGATGCTGAAATACATTTAGAAGCTTATGGTCTAGGAAATACTATAAAAGAAAGAAACATTGCATCAGTTCAAATAAGGCAAAAGCTATAATTTTTCTTCCCCATCATCATGACAAACTGAAGACTGAATATCTTACTATTAAAGATCCTGCCGAAAAATCTGAAAGAACGGTTTGACTATTTGAAAATGGTCATTTTTCCAAGAGCCCGCTATAATTGGATGCATTTGAGATTACAAGATTTTAAATCTATTCATGTTTCAGATTACTTGATTATAATTAAGCAATATTTCAGATTACTTCTCCGTTGAAATTATGTGGGGAAAAAAGTCGCTAATGCAGAAATATTAGAAAAGACATTCTCCACCTTTTATGAATCCAATATGATCTTGTAATAGCAATATCATGAAAAGAAAAGGCTTTAAGAAATATTCAAAATTAGTTTCTGCATTGTTGTGGCTGAGCAAAATAATGAACTCCTAATGAAAAATCATAAGTCTCGCCCTATTGCTTTTGCTCAATTCCCTGAAGCGAATGCGATGTTACATGATAATTTTGGTCGTGGCCGTGGACAAGGTCACGGCCGCGAACGTGGGCGTGGACACGGAAGAAACCGTTCTAATTATCATGACTGTAACGATTACAACAATGGCAAGGCAAAGGGAAAATATGTGAATCACTTGAATGAAAGAAAAAATAATTATAAGATAAATCATGACTCAGCCTACTATCGTTGTGGCATGACAGGTCAGTGGTCACGAACATGTCGTATAGCAAAGCACCTAGTGGAGCTTTATCAGGCATCTGTGAAGGGCAAAGCTAAGGTGATTGAAACCAATTTTCACCAAGATGATTATCTTGCTTATGCAGAATAAGCAAGTAATAAGAAGAAAGAATAATAAATTTATTGTCAATTTCTTTATTTTTTTATTATTGTTCTTGCTTGTAATATGTTGTTAATTTCTTTGTTTTTATTAATGCTCTTGCTTTATTTTAATGTACATACTTAAATATATTAGAATAAATTTCATATTAGTATTATCTTCTTATACATTTTTTTCATTTGGACATTTCAATAGTATGGTTCAAAAAAATGACTCAGAAATCTGTCTAGCAGATAAAGCAACTACTCATTCCATATTTAATAAACAAAAATATTTCTATTCTATGAAGTTTGAAAAAGCAAATACAGTCTCTAGTAGTATAAAAATAATTGAAGACAATGGAAAAACTCAAATTTTACTACTGAAAGGACAAAAATGATCATCGAAAGTGCTTTATTTTCTTCGAAGTGTAACAGCCCGGGTAAAAATTTGGTATTTTTACCGGGATTGTGAAAGTTTTTTTACAGTGATTTACCGAATGAATTAATCTTGGGTAATTAATTCAAGATAAATCGGGCGTCGTCTTTCGTAACAGAGGCTTTTCCCGCGCTCGAGATTTTTCCTTGGATTTTTTGGGCCTAAGTCGGTATTTTTTTTCGGGTCCCGGAATCCTTGGAAAAATCACACCGGAAAATAACTAAGGGGGTATCAGTTATTTTCTGGTCCGGACCGGACTCGCTCCATAATGCAGACAAGCTGCATTATTGATCGTCACAGGTTGTACAGTTTCTTTTCACCTTTATAAATCGGAAGCAGGAGAGGAGAAGGGGAGGAAGAGAAGAAAAGAGGAAGAAAGGAGAGGAAAAAAAAGAGAGGACAAGGAAAAAAGAGAAAGAAAAAAAAAAGAGAGAAAAAAAAAGAAGAAAGAAAAAGGAAAAAAAAGAAAAGAAATATAAAAAAAACACAGAAGGAAAAAAAAAAACCGAGAGAAGGGAAGAAAAAAATAAGAAAAAAAGAGAAAAGAGAAAAAAAATTGAAATCGGAAAAAGAAAAGAAAAGAAAATGGGGAAAAAAGGAAAAAAAAACCCCCCCGTGAACAGTACCGTCACCTTCCCTCTCCCGGTTACTGTACAAGGCGACTGGTTCCAGGCCGCCGTGCACGTCACCGCCGCCACCATCGAGCTCGCCTCACCGTCGCGACGTCAACCCTGCCTCCCCCGCTCGGTTCCGCCGCCTGACGGGCCGTGACGCGCTGCTGACCCGACGCCGACCCGTGGATCCGTCTTCCTCCCGCGCCTGCAACTGCTCCAGCACCGCAGTGACCAGTTTACCGCCGCCCTCGCGTCGCCCTCGTCCGCCGTTGCTGTTGGCGTGCTCGCTTCCCTTCCTCGCTGAAACACCCCGACCTAGATTTACCCGACATACAGTGATTACCAACTACAGTGCCGACACATGGCACAAACAGCATATACAACAGGAAATCTGGCACAATGGCCCAACGATAATATCTAACACTCGGCCTCGGGTACAATAACAATAATAGCACAGCGGAAGTAATTTTTAATTATCACAGCAAAACCATGAACCGACTCGACGCAAAACTATGGTTCCAGATCCGTCGGAGGAGATGCCGCAGCCTGCCATGATGCATACCTGCACAAGGAACAATGTAGCCTGCCGATGGGGCAAGAGAAAAGAAAGAAAAGAAAGAAAAGAAAGGAGGAAAGAAAAGGAAAGAAAAGAAGAGAAAGGTGGCCACGTGGCAAGCCACGATTGGCCGGTCTGGGTTTCCGTGTCGGGATCTCGTAAACACAGGGATACTCCCGTCTTTTCGAATTTCCGTCCCAAGTCCAAAATTACAACTTGGGCTCGGAATATCCGATTAATACCCCTGAGCGTCGTCCAAGTCTCGGAATTGAAAACCGAGGCTCGGTTTGCGAAAGACACTCCAAAACGCGTATCGGTCGAAACTACGTTAAACCTTGTATTTAACATTTTAATAATTATTCTTTTATAAAATTCAAAATAAATCTCTAAATATTAATATATAGAATATCATGGAAATAAAAGATGAATTTTTTTTAAAATTATATTTGGTAAATCATTACACAAAAATATCATAGCAAAGTATTGATAATATTGCCATTAATATTGATTAGAAAATAATATTATTATTAATAATGGTAACAACAATAATAATAATTTTGAGAGTATAAAGATAATAGTGAAAATAATAAAAATTAACTCAGATTGATAAAATTCTTGATTAACCGCGATAAAATTTTATTAACCACAGTAAAAGTCAAAATAGAACGGTAAAATTAACAGAAAATTTACCCGGGTCGTTACACTCGCGCTCTCGCCGTCGACGCCAGCCGCTGCAACCCGCAAGGTGAGCAGACCCGCAACCCCGTTCGACCCGTTTCCTTCGGGCGGGTCGCAAACCTGGGTTTTCAATAGTGGGCTGATGTATGGGTTGGGCCAGATGGGTGTTGGGCCGGATCTGGGCGTGGGCCTGTGCTTCAGGCCTGCTGCCTTGGTCTGGGTCGGCATTTTTCATGGCCCAGTCCGGTTTTATTAAAAAAAACAAAAAATATATATTTATTTATTTATTTTCTGGTATTTAATTTTGAAAAAAATATATATATTCACTTTGAGAAAATTATGGTCAGTTTAATTATGGTATTTTGAGGAAAATATAAATATATATACTTTGATAAATAACTAAGTTATGTTTCGGAAAAAAACTATTATTATTTGGAAAAAATATATATATACCATGGAAAAATTATCTGGAAAATTTATATGAATGTTATTTTTCCTGGAAAATTATGGTAACTGGTACCTTTTGGAAAATATGTATTTATGGTATACAAAAATAATAGTTTTGAAAATATATAATTACTTTGATATATAATTGTTTGGAAAAGTATTTTACCTTTGAAAAATATAAATATGTATATTTATAATTCGTATTTATTTTCTGAAAAATAAGTTTGTATAATCATATTTATTGGAAAAGTGGTTTTCTAATGTAATAATATTTGGTAATTATATTTTGGCAATAAATATATTTTATGGAAATAATTTCGGGAAAAAACACATATATATGATATAATTTCTAGGAAAATTATATTGTTATTATTTTGGAAGACAAAGTATAATTACTCTAAAAAAATATTTAAAGGAGAGTTTTAATTAAAGTATGGTACCGAAATTATATTCGGATATACGTACGGTATAATATTTTCGGTAAAAGATGATAATAAAGTATATGAACCGGGATGGGTTTATTTCGCAGTATTGGCATCATAGTATACCGATTATGTGTATTTATGTGAGCATGTTGTCTTGTTGTATATGTTTGATATCGGACAGTTTTCCGAGGTGAAGCGCCCCGACCCGTATTTACCGTACACAATAAACACGTGCCGGAACTGTAACGACCCAACCAAATAACCCCAGCATACAGTGTATACAACAGAAACTTGGGCTCAACAGCCCAAAATAAAAACATCAATAATAACTCAACCGGCCCAATGGCCCAATAATATCAATAAACAGCACAGCGGAAGACTTAATAACTCACAAAAACACTGTATGCGACATAGATGCAAACTATGGATCCAAGTCCTGTCCAAGGGATAACGCCGCAGCCTGTCTGGAATGCACCAAACCTGTACCACAAATAACTCATCCTACAGGATGAAAGCCCGCAGGTGAGGGGTGAGTCCGAAGTGCTCACAACCATGGATAGACGATCAATATGCAACACTAAAATTACTCAAGGTCGAAAACAGGCAAAAACCGCCAAAATATACCAAACCAAATGACTCGACCCAAAACCGGTCCAAGACCAAAAAGACTCAAATAAAAATCAATTTCCAATTTTATCTTTCCGGGCCCCGTCACCGATAAGCTAGGGGTCAGACCTGGTTCTCAACATATTCCGGGTGCCAGACCAAATCCAAAAGAACCCAGGGATCGACATCCCAAAAATACGAACCCAGGGATAGACATCCCAAAAATATAATCACGGGATAGACATCCCAAGCATAGACATGCTTATCACAAGTAACCTAGGTCATGACCACTACAAAACTGTCTTAAACCATCGAGTCGTACCACTACTTACCACGTGACAATTATATTATCATCATCAAAATCAAATCACAAGGATCAACATCCCTAACCAAAATACCGGGATAGACATCCCTAACCAAAATCAAGGATCGACATCCTTATCACAATTTATTATTTATTCCATTATATTTAATGCCAAAAAGACTCAAGGATAAACATCCAAAAAACCAATCACAATAATAATTTTTCAAAACAAAATATAATTATCTTTAATTTCAAAGAATCAAGTATATATATACATTTATATATATTTTTTTTAAAACATCAAAATCCATACTAATAAATTTTCCCAAAAATAATTACCATATTTGATTTTTTTTCAGAAAATATACTTGATTTTATTTAATTTTATTATTATTATTATTTTTTTATATAATACCGGATTGGGCCATATACAACCCACCGCATGGGTCCAACCAAGGCCATGCTCCAGCCCAGGCAGGCCCAAGCAGCAGGCCCAAGTCATCACAGCCCACTCCCAGCCCAAGCGCGACCCGCCCACGAGACGGGCCAACCCGACCCAACACACGACCTATGCGGGTCGAGTCCTACTCCAAACGGGTCTGCTCACCTTGGTACAGCAGACGACGGCGCAACGAACAGAACAAGGCGACGACATGATCAGGGGCGAGGGCGGCACTGCTGTCGGGGCGAGACGCGGCGGCGTCGTGTGCGGTGGTGGCGTCTTGCAGCATCGAGCGAAGAGGAAAGACGAGGGTGGCGCGTCAAGTTGGTGGAGTCACGAGCAAGACGGCGGCGCTGCTGGTGACAATCTGTCGGCGTCGCGTGAGGTAGGGGCGAAACGGCGATTGGGCGGCGACTGGACGGCGGTAGCGAGCAGGTTTGGCCTGGTCCTTTCCACCACGGGCGGCGACGGCGAGAGAGGGGGTGACGGTGGTGGCTCGGGACGGCAACTCCTCCTCCTCTTTTTTTTTACCGATTTTCTCTCTTCTCTTTTTTTTAGTTTCCTGCTTTTTTTTCTTTTTTTCTCTTCTTTTTTTTTTTCCTTTCCTCTCTTCTTTTTTTCTTTTCTCTTTTTTTTTTCCTTCTTTCTTTCTTTTCTCTCTTTTTCTCTTCTCTTCTTCCCCCCTTCTTCTGCCTGATTCCTGCTTTTAAACTTTTTTTTTTACTATACAACATGTGAAGTTTCAATAATGCAATTGTCTGGAGCGAGTCCAGTCCGGACCAGAAAATAACTGATACCCCCTTAGTTATTTTCCGGTGTAATTTTTCTGAGGATTCCGGGACCCGAAAAATACCAACTTAGGCCCGAAAAATCCACAGAAAAATCCCGAGCGCGGGAAAACTCTCGGTTCCAAAAAATGACGCTCGATTTACCTTGAATTAATTACCCAAGAATAATTCAACAGTAAATCACGGTGAAAAAACTTTTACAGACCCGGTAAAAATCTAAATTTTTACCCGGGCTGTTACACGAGGAGCCGGCTTGGGACCGGTCATTGTCTCCGGAGTTGAGTAATCGGCCAAGGTGAGGATGGATTTCCTTCAATATGTGCCTATATTACTCGGTTGTTGTGTTTGATGATTATTGCACTGTTGAGTGTTGCATTTGCTATGAATTGTTTTGGGATGTTTATCCCAGTGCTTTGATTGGTTTTTGGGACGTTTATCCCCGTGTTGAGTTTTGGATATTTATCACTGTGTCTTTTTGGTATAGAGTATAATGGAATAAATAATAAATTGTGATCAGGATGTCGATCCTCGGTTTTGGATGGGATGTCTATCCCGAAATTTTGGTTAGGGATGTTGATCCCTATGTTTTTGTTCTGAATGATGATAATATAATTGTCACGTGGTAAGTAAAGGTACGACTCGATGGTTTAAGACTGTTTTGTGGTGGCTATGACCTGGGTTATTTGTGATAAGCATGTCTATACTTGGGATGTCTATCCCGTGATTATATTTGGGATGTCTATCCCTGGGTTCTTATTTTTGGGATGTCGATCCCTGGGCTCTCTTGGTTTGGTCTGGCACCCGAAATATGTTGAGAACTAGGTCTGACCCCTAGCTTATCCGTGACAGGGCCCGGAAAGATAAAATTGGAAATTGGATTTTTATTTGAGTCTTTTGGTCTTGGACCGGTTTTAGGTCTTGTCCTTTGGTTTGGTTGTTATGCTTGTTTTTTACCTTGAGTAGTTATAGTGTTGCATATTTATCGTCTATCCATGGTTGTGAGCTCTTCGGACTCACCCCTCACCTGCGGGCTTTCATCCCGTTGGTTGAGTTATTTATGGTTCAGGTATGAAGCATTCCAGACAGGCTGCGGCATTATCCCTTGGACAGGACTCGGATCCATAGTTTGCATCAGTGTCGCATACAGTGTCTTTGTGAGTTATTAAGTCTTCCGCTGTGCTGATTTTTGTTATTGTTGGGCCTTGGCCCGGTTGTGATGTTTATGCTTTGGGCTGGTGAGCCAGTTTTCTATTGTTTACACTATATGCTGGGCTTATTTGGTTGAGTCGTTACAGTTCCGGCATGTGTTTACTATGTACGGTAAATACGGGTCGGGGCGTTTCATTTTTGGTAGCGGAGCGGGCGTTAGGTCTTGTTGGGTAGTCCTTGTGTGTTTGTTGTCTTGTTTTCATAGTTCGCTCCATTTATTTATTACTTTATATCATTTAGTTAGTGCATTATGAATCAAGTCAAGGGACGCCAGCTGTCGCAGAACATACACATAAGAGGTAAATGATGCCATAAATATGCAGAAACATAAATATTATTAATAATACTAATGTTATTAATAATACTAATATTATCATTACAAACATAAATATTACATTGATATTTAAAAAAATACATTCATCTTCTCGGTACGACGTTGACCCTGAAGCTATTGGGGTCATTGTTGATGTTGACCCTGATGCTGTCGTTCCACGAGAACCACATGCCACCCGCGTTGTTCTGGCCAGGAGCTCGAACCGGTTTGCTGGAGGGAACCGAAGTGGGATGAGACCGTGATCGTCTTCAGGCTGCCATTGGGTCTCCGTGAGAAGAACCATGTTTGGCTTGTACTGGTTCTTCAGGTCCCTCAGGGTACGTGAGAACTCCTGGGAACGCCTAGCGACTCCTCTGCAGTTCCACACCAGTAGTCGGGCCTTTGGCCAAGTTGGAGGTAGACGAGTTACTCTGGGCATGCTTTGGGCAGTCATCGAGAGTTGATAGTAGGTACCTTACTCCAGGAAATGGCAAGTGGGCTCTAGGTTGAACTCCTGAAGTCTTTCAAAGATGAAAAACATGACGGAGTTGGCTGAGCCGTAGAAGGAGGTCCTCTGGGTGCCTTGGTCCTCTAGGAAGAACGTCTCTTTCATGGGAGTGACGAAGAATCTGGAGGAGTAGAGTTCGTCGACGAAGACCAGACGGGGCATTCTGCCGAGCTCGTTCGATAGTTCCTCCGGACGCTCGTTGATCATGTTGTAGGCCAGCCGGTTTCTTCTGCCTAGGTTGGCACCTTCGACGAAGAAGACGGACGATGGAGCAGGCATGTTGTTTCGACGCGAGGTGTTTTGTTTTTTTTGAACGTGGTGTTTTCTTTGCCTGAGGGTTTTGTTTTCTCTTGGATGCTTTGTGGTTTTTGCTTTCCGTTGTTTTGCCTTTTATAGAAAAATGTTTACCGTTTTGTTTTTCAAAGTTTAGACCCCACCTATCCCCGGGAAGGTCTAAAGGATTTTTCAGTGATAGGAAAAGCAGATTTCTTCCCACAAAACTCCAACCGTTTTCATTCTTCGAGGTGTTGTTTTTTTGAAAATTTTGTCGTTGCCTCATTTATTACTTCATCACTTTATATGTTTTTCGGGCTACAAATGCCAGTGTTTTTCAGCCCTTTCCATCTTACAATTTTCTATCGCCCTGGCTACCTTGGCGTTTCTTTTTATGGTTTTTCTATATTTTCCTGCATCTTTTATCACATGCATCCGTGACCGTTGAGGCTAGATTGATGGGACCATACCTCGAGTAGAGTGCATGTACGACAAGCTTACACCTGTTCAGACATCATAGAAGGATACGAGACTTGACAGACGTTTTTGGCTCATGTGGAATTTGTGAACAAGTGGATAACATTTCTTTCGAGGACACAAGACGCTCTCGTGATCATCGCCTTACGAGTTAACGAACGTCTTTTCAACGAGGGAAACAGACGTCACCGTTAGTTGTGCGTGTTACGTTTCTCGGGATCGAGGATGTTTACGACCGACCTAGAGCGCCGAACACGAAAACGTGTTTTGTTTTAACTTCTTTATATTTTGGCTTTGTTAAACGAGTTTTGTTTTTAATTTCTTTATGTTTGATTTTATATTCTTATTGTTGATTTTTGTTTTGCTTTGAGATGTTTTTAACTTTCTGTTAGCATGAGTTTTCATAATTTAACAAGAGTTTTGATTTTAAAAAAAACTTATTTTATTTATTCATAACAGTTTTACAACGGACAAGAAGCACTCTATTGAGTTTCATGCTTCTCTAAGTCTTTTACAAGCTTTTGGATGTTTTTGACGTGAGGAAAGAGCTCCGTACACGCCAGTTCTATCTGCATCACCGCCGAGCTGACTTTCCTCAGTGAGACGTTCAGCTGCGATAGCGTCTGCAGTGGAGTGCTGCTTTCAGCCGTTGCTTTCCCCTTCCGATCTTCAGCTTTCTTGTGGGCACGCTTCTCTCGCCATCTTGGGGAGACCACCACAACTTCCTTCAGACTGATGGTGTTTGCCTTGAACCGTTTCTTGGGAGGTTCTTCATCAGAGCTTGTCGGGAAAGCAGTACCACCGATGTAGCTGTTATCCTCAGAGTCAGAGGTGGTTCTTGTCCTCAGTGAAGAGTCCATGACTGTGTGTGAGTTTTACAGTCATGAGGTTCGGTTCTTATAGAGGACGAGATCTCGCTTAAGGGTATAAGCGACATATCGCGTTGAGTTTGGACACCTGGCAGAGTGTGCCAGAAGCTTATCGTGGTAGGACCCACGGATAAGACAGAATTTCGGGGACAAAATTCTTTTTAAGGTGGGTAGACTGTAACAGCCCGGGTAAAAATTTGGTATTTTTACCGGGACTGTGAAAGTCTTTTTACAGTGGTTTACCGAATGAATTAATCTTGGGTAATTAATTCAAGGTAAATCGGGCGTCGTTTTTCGTAACCGAGGCTTTTCCCGCGCTCGAGATTTTTCCGTGGATTTTTCGGGCCTAAGTCGGTATTTATTTCGGGTCCCGGAATCCTCAAAAAAATCACACCGAAAAATAACTAAGGGGGTATCAGTTATTTTCTGGTCCGGACCGGACTCGCTCCATAATGCAGACAAGCTGCATTATTGATCGTTATAGGTTGTACAGTTTCTTTTCACCTTTATAAATCGGAAGCAGGAGAGGAGAAGGGGAGGAAGAGAAGAAAAGAGGAAGAAAGGAGAGGAAAAAAAACGAGAGGAAAAGGAAAAAAGAGAAAGAAAAAAAGAGAGAAAAAAAAGAAGAAAGAAAAAGGAAAAAAAAGAAAAGAAATATAAAAAAAAACGAGAGAAGGGAAGAAAAAAATAAGAAAAAAAAGAGAAAAGAGAAAAAAATTGAAATCGGAAAAAGAAAAGGAAAGAAAATGGGGAAAAAAGGAAAAAAAAACCCGTGAACAGTACCGTCACCTTCCCTCTCCCGGTTACTGTGCAAGGCGACGGGTTCCCTCTCCCGGTTACTGTGCAAGGCGATGGGTTCCAGGCCGCCGTGCACGTCACCGCCGCCACCATCGAGCTCGCCTCACCGTCGCGACGTCAACCCCGCCTCCCCCGCTCGGTTCCGCCGCCTAACGGGCCGTGACGCGCCGCTGACCCGCCGGCCGACCCGTGGATCCGTCTTCCTCCCGCGCGTGCACCTGCTCCAGCACCGCCGTGCCCAGTTTGCCGCCACCCTCGCATCGCCCTCGTCCGCCGTTGCTGTTGGCGTGCTCGCTTCCCCTCCTCGCGCTCTCGTCGTCGACGCCAGCCGCTGCAACCCGCGAGGTGAGTAGACCAGCAACCCCGTTCGACCCGTTTCCTTCGGGCGGGTCGCGAACCTGGGTTTTCAATAGTGGGCTAATGTATGGGTTGGGCCGGATGGGTGTTGGGCCAGGTCTGGGCGTGGGCCTGTGCTTCGGGCCTGATGCCTTGGTCTGGGCCGGCACTATTCATGTCCAGTCCGGTTTTATTTTTAAAAAACAATATATATATATTTATTTTCTGGTATTTAATTTTGAAAAAAAATATATATATTCACTTTGAGAAAATTATGGTCAGTTTAATTCTGGTATTTTGAGGAAAATATAAATATATATACTTTGATAAATAATTAAGTTATGTTTTGGAAAAACTATTATTATTTGGAAAAAATATATATACCTTGGAAAAATTATCTTGGAAAATTTATATGATTGTTATTTTTCCTGGAAAATTATGGAAACTGGTACCTTTTGGAAAATATGTATGTATGGTATACAAAAATAATAGTTTTGAAAATATATAATTACTTTGATATATAATTGTTTGGAAAAGTATTTTACCTTTGGAAAATATATATATGTATATTTATAATTCGTATTTATTTTCAGAAAAATAAGTTTATATAATCATATTTACTGGAAAAATGGTTTTCTAATATAATAATATTTGGTAACTATATTTTGGCAAGAAATATATTTTATGGAAATAATTTTGGGAAAAAATACATATATATGATATAATTTCTAGGAAAATTATATTGTTACTATTTTGGAAGACAAAGTATAATTACTCTAAAAAAATATTTAAAGGAGAGTTTTAATTAAAGTATGGTACTGAAATTATATTCGGATATACGTATGGTATAATATTTTCGGTAAAAGATGATAATAAAGTATATGAACCGGGATGGGTTTATTTCGCAGTATTGGCATCATAGTATACCGATTATGTGTATTTATGTGAGCATGTTGTCTTGTTGTATAGGTTTGATATTAGACTGTTTTTCGAGGAGCTGGCTTCGGACCGGTCATTGTCTCCGGAGTTGAATAATCGGCCAAGGTGAGGATGGATTTCCTTATTACTCGGTTGTTGTGTTTGATGATTATTGCACTATTGTGGATTTCCTTATTTCCTTTCCCAGTGCTTTGATTGGTTTTTGGGATGTTTATCCCCGTGTTGAGTTTTGGATATTTATCACTGTGTCTTTTTGGTATAGAGTATAGTGGAATAAATAATAAATTGTGATCAGGATGTCGATCCTGGGTTTTGGATGGGATGTCTATCCCGGTATTTTGGTTAGGGATGTTGATCCCTGTGTTTTGGTTCTGAATGATGATAATATAATTGTCACGTGGTAAGTAGAGGTACGACTCGATGGTTTAAGACTGTTTTGTGGTGGCCATGACCTGGGTTACTTGTGATAAGCATGGCTATGCTTGGGATGTCTATCCCGTGATTATATTTGGGATGTCTATCCCTGGGTTCTTATTTTTGGGATGTCGATCGCTGGGCTCTCTTGGTTTGGTCTGGCACCCGAAATATGTTGAGAACCAGGTCTGACCCCTAGCTTATCCGTGACGGGGCCCGGAAAGATAAAATTGGAAATTGGGTTTTTATTTGAGTCTTTTGGTCTTGGACCAGTTTTGGGTCTTGTCCTTTGGTTTGGCTGTTATGTTTGTTTTTTTACCTTGAGTAGTTATAGTGTTGCATATTGATCGTCTATCCATGGTTGTGAGCGCTTCGGACTCACCCCTCACCTGCGGGCTTTCATCCTGTAGGTTGAGTTATTTATGGTTCAGGTATGAAGCATTCCAGACAGGCTGCGGCGTTATCCCTTGGACAACACTCGGATCCATAGTTTGCATCAGTGTCGCATATAGTGTCTCAGTGAGTTATTAAGTCTTCCGCTGAGGTGATTTTTGTTATTGTTGGGCCTTGGGCCGGTTGTGATGTTTATGCTTTGGGCTGTTGAGCCAGTTTTCTATTGTTTACACTGTATGCTGGGCTTGTTTGGTTGAATCGTTACAGTTCCGGCACGTGTTTACTATGTACGGTAAAAACGGGTCGGGGCGTTTCACAAAGTGTCAAAAAAATTTGTTGAGTTTGAAGAATATCCATTTAAATAGATACCACATTGAGACAATGAATGAAAGAAATGTTGAATATCTCTACATTACAAAGCTTTCTGCAGCAGATAACAAACAAGTTATGAAAAACTTACTTATATTATCCTTTGGATTGTACTACACCTATATTCAAGTCATTGAAAGGTATCATATCCGACCAAAAAGTTGGGACCAGCCTGAAGTTGGCTAGTGATTTAAAAATTTGGCATGATTGGTTAGGCCATCCCAGATCAATAATGATGCACATAATTATTAAAAATTCATTTGATCATCCATTGAAAAACCAGAATTTTTTTTCAACCTGGTGATTTCTCCTGTGCTGGTAGTTCACAAGGATAATTAATCATTCGACCTTTATATGATAAGGTTGGTTTATGATCACTAGCCTTTTTAAAAAAATTCAGAGTGATATTTCTGTATCTATACATCCATTGTGAGGGCCATTTAGATATTTTATGGTTTTAATCAATGCATCAACTAGATGGTCCCATGTGTGCTTATTCTCCTGACGCAATTTGGCGTTTGCGTGCTCATTGCCACAATTAATCAAATTGCGAGCACACTTTCCTAATCATGCAACTAAGACTATATGTCTTGATAATGGTGTTGAATTCACCTCTAAGGCATTTAATGATTATTGTATGTCAACTAGAATTGTGGTTGAATATCTGTAGCTCATGTTTATATCCAAAACGCTCTAGCAGAATCATTCATTAAAAGCCTCCAATTGATTACTGGACTATTATTGATGAGATGTAAACTCCTCGTTACTAGTTGAGGACATGCTATTTTGCATGCATCAACACTTGTGGGCATCAGGCCAACAAATTATAATAAGTTCTCACATATTCAATTGGTTCATGGTTACAATCCTAACAT
The DNA here is from genome assembly GCA_028386065.3 of Turnera subulata. Classification (NCBI taxonomy): domain Eukaryota; kingdom Viridiplantae; phylum Streptophyta; class Magnoliopsida; order Malpighiales; family Passifloraceae; genus Turnera; species Turnera subulata. Next base: position 59,736 of record JAKUCV010005653.1, on the reverse strand, counting down.
CTCCTACGTTCGAACTTTTGGTTGTACAGTATATGTGCCAATTGCTCCACCACAGCGAACTAAAATGGATTTTCAAAGAAGATTGGGAATATATATTGAATATGAATCTCCAATAATTATAAAATATTTGAAAACACCATCAACTGGAGATTTATTACCAGCAAGATTTGCTGATTGTCATTTGTCTTCCCAATAATTCGAGGAGAAAATATGCAGCTGAATAAAGAGATTAAATGAAATATTATATCATTATCAAGCCTTGATCTTCAAATAAATTAGTGTGAACTCGAAGTTTAAAAAATGATTCATTTATAAAATATAGCAAACCAATTGCCAGACACATTTACTAATGTCAATAAATTGACCAAACCTCAAATACTAAAAATGAGAAATGTTACAAACTTCCTAGTGAGTAGTGCAACATTAGAGTCATCACCTTGATCACTTGATTCTTGATGTCCCTTCAGAGCCAAATCTTTCTTCTTTGCCTCCTTTACATCAATCTTTGAGCCATGTACAATAAGTTTGTCAATAAGCTCATCAAAAGAGAGAGTGTTTAGATTATGAGCTTTCTCAACAGCTGTGACTTTTGGCTCCCACCCCTTGAAGATTTTTGTCATTTTGTCTCTGTGAGAAATTGGTATTCCGAGTATTGCTAGCCCAGTACAAAGAATGGTGAAGCGTGTATCCATATCTTCTACGGTTTCACTAGAAACTATTTGAAAAAGCTCGAAATCTCTCATTAGGCAGTTAAGTCTCGACTCTTTTACTTGATTCGTGGCCTCATGAGTGACACATAGAAGCTTCTATATCTTATAGATAGTGTTGCATGATCTGACTCGTTAAAACTTGGCTTCACTAATGCCGTTAAGTAATACATTTTTAGGCTTGCGCATCAAACTTAGCTCTCATCATTTCTTCTTTAGTCTAGAATTGCATATCCCTCTACGGTCTAGTATATGGATTATGCATAATATTCCACATCCCCAGATCTCTTCCTTGAAGGAAGATTTTCATCCTGAATTTCCAGTAATCAAAGTTCGCTTCATCAAAAATATGATGCCTTGTTAACACTTGCGTCCCTCATAAGTCATGATTTTTATCTATGGAGGTTAATCGCAATACTAAAACACCCAGCTCTGCTGCCCGCGAGGGGGTTGTGTTTGGGCTGGAGGAGGGGTGTGACCCACGAACATTTTGTTATTTTGGACTGTGGATGTATTTGAACCTATTGATTAGTGAGGTGATTTGATCGTAGGCTAGAATATGTCAAGAATTTAATTTAATAAAATATTGATACTTCGTTAATTTAGGCTTTTAATATGTTTTTTCTTGGTGATTAATGAGAATATTTAATCCTATAATATGTTTTAGGCTTGATTTAATAAAGTATGAATTATTTTATTTGTGTGGATTTTTTATTTATTTTAACCCATTATTATTGAGAAGATTTAATTTTGGGCTACAAATAGGTTTAGAGTCTGAACCAATAAGATATGAACCCTCCAACAATACTAGCCCATAATAACACATTACTTACAGTTTAATTTAGTTCTAATTTTTGTAGAAATTAAGAATTAAAAATATGTTTTTCCTATTTTATATTTTTATGGTAAAAGAGAGTAGAAAAGAGGGAAAATTTGATGTGTGGTTTATAAAGAGGAAAAGTTACGGTGTAGCCTACAAGTTAAGAGTGTTTATGGGTCAGGGACATCAAGGTTGGGCGGAAAACAAGTAAAAGTCGGGTTTAATTAGAATTAGGCCATAAAAGGAAAAGAACAGGAACAGTACCCGGGCCTGGACGGTCAAGTAGTGATGACTGCCAGCCCATGGCGGTCATGGCGACAAGACCGCCAGGGTTGGGTGGTCATACGTTCTAGAAACAAAATGTTTCTTATTTGCCTCTTTTCTTGATCCTAGCTTTCAACCATCAGATCTAAGGATTCAATCTCGACCCTAGGATTAAAAGGGCAACCCTGAGGCCCTGAACATAATAAATAGATCCCCCTACACACAAATAAAGGAGACACAATTCTCTTCTTCTCTACACACTAGAAGCTTAGGTGCTTTGAGAAACTCTTCTCCTCCAAGCTTAGAAATATTTTGAGGAGCTATTATTCTGGAGAAATTCGTGGAGAGGAGCATCAAGAAGAAGTAAACAAGTAGAGGTTGAGGGAAGATCAAGATTGAGTTGAGGAGTGGAAGAAGAATCGGGTTAGAAGACACCCTAAAGAAAGGAGCTAAAGGAGAGCTATAAGAGGTATAATCTCGATTTCTTTTTGATCTTTTGCTGCTGATTTCGTGATTGTTGTTGCTATGATGATGATGATGCGATTGTGATGTGATGCCATGCAAGAACTACATGAGCTTTGAACCCAGTCGCCTTGGTACGTTGGTGGTTTCTAGTGGTGGGAACTCAAGCTCAATTATATGTTTATTTTCTGTTTTGTTGTTTAATTTTGATTTTTATTGTTGCTTTGAATTTGTTTCCACACTCGCACACACATCACAAGGCATGCTTTTGTTCTTCAATTGCACAGGATTTTGCCTCAACACGGATGGGTGCCTAACACTTTTCCATCTGTGACGAACTCCCGAATCCAACTTCTCTGGTTAGCTAGATTGGTTGCCTTATGAGGTTGTTTCCCAAGGATGATGCTTTAGAAAGGGTTTTCCCTGAATTTTCCCAAGAAATAAAATTCGGGTGGCGACTCCTTTGATGTTGGATGTTGGTTAAGAAGAAGGTGTAACAATAAGGTGAGGAGGTTAATAATTTTTGGCCCGGTTCCTCACAGCTGGCGACTCCATTATGGATTCTGAGGGTTTAAAAAATTTTGTGCAATTATTGAATTATTGTATGCATTTTTGTTTTCCATGTGCATGCCTTGCATTCATGATGATTTTGTGAAGCTTTTACCTTAAGAGGGTAAGGGGATCCAAGTCCATTACAGACCGTCCTACGGGGTTAGTGGCTTGAGTGAACCTATTTCTCGCCACTTAGCAATGATAGGGGTTAATGGGCCTTCGACCTCACGCGACGTCCTACATCACATGTGGGGTAGGCCAAACTATCCCTTAGCGGCGATCTTTTGGCCCCCAACTAGCTGTATACCCTGAGCATCTCATGCATGATAAATCACTATATGGTCAGTGAATTTGTGTGATTGTTTTCGATTCAAGTATATGTAAAGAGAGTGCCTTTTGATTCCATAAAACCCAAAAAAAACCAAAAAGAATGTGTATGTGACGAGATGAAAGACCCCGTGGGTACCCGGAACCTTTACACGCGCCCTCTAGTGGATATTAGGGCAACATGAGTGAGATTGGAGCTGAAGACTTGGCCATGACTAGGGAGACGTATGCCACGCTCAAGGACCCAAAAATGGCGAAGCTGCTGCAAACCTTGAAGAAGATGAAGATGTAGCCCCCTGGAAGTGATGGGGGCAAGCCTTCAAGACGGGAGCTGAACGGTGTGATGGATGTCGATAATGACTCGGTGACACAAGAACCTAAGGATGACAAGGAAAGGGTTAAGGCACTAAAGGGCTTGGTGAAGAGTATCAAGTTGAAAAAGGATGATTGGAACCTCGATCGTCTATCCCTGATTCCCTAGGCTCGCTTGCATGAGAAGTTCAGGATGCCCAACATAGAAAAGTTCAATAGAACCGGTCCAAGGACCCATTTGAAAATTTATGTAAGGATGCTGCAACCAATGGGAGTGGGTAATGAGCTGATGGCCTAGTTGTTTCAAAGGACCCTAACGAGTGCTGGCTTGAAGTGGTTTATGACTTTGGATGAGACTCGGATAAGCAAGTGGGATGACATCTACACGGAGTTCATGAAGCAATATAGCTACAATACTGAGGTGGATGTGACCAATAGGGATCTAGAGACGAATAAGAAAGAAGCCCAGGAGACATTCTTAACCTTCATCACAAGGTGGTGCAACAAGGCGTCTTTGATGGTGAATAGGCCCCTAGAAGAGCAGGACGTGCAGATGGTGATCAAGAACCTTCAGCCAACCCACTATGATCGCTTGGTTGGAAACTATTATGTTGGCTTTAAAGCCCTTATTGGAGCAGAGAGCAGTTGGAGGATGCGATCACTTCTGGCAAGATCAAGGTAGGAGTAAACACTTCCGCGCTTAGAAGGAATTTCGGTCTAACCCAAGGAAAGAAGCCCATTTAGGTGAATCATGTGACCACCCAAACACCATTGCATATTGAGTGGATGCTAAGAAAGTTACCCCTCTCCCTATGTCATTGGAAAAGAAGCTCAAGAAATGCATGGAAAAGAATCTGTTGCAATAGTTAGAGCCTAAACCCGGTTTGCCCATCAAAGGAGTCCCGAATCTGCATTGTGAATTCCATCAAATGGTCGGGCACGCTACTGAAAACTACCTACAACTTGATCATGAGATCCAAGATCTGATAGAGAGGAACGAGATAGTCTTTACTCAGAGGCCTAATACTAAGACCAGCCCATTACCCTTGTACAGGGAGTATCACGCCCCCGCTAAGCGCGACCGGCCAGGTACCTTGCGCACCCACCATGTGCCACAAGACACCCAAAGGCCTTTCTCCACCTCAACCAAAACCCCGTTGCCTCTGCTCGGCGGGTTACCAACATAGAAATGCGCAGCGTAAAAGGAAGCAACAACTGACAAACGCAAAGGCAACAAAAGATAATAAAATGTATCAAAACCAATTAATAAAGACAAATCCTCTAATGTCATAAACCATTGCTACAAAGGGGCACTAACTCTTACTATACATAGACACAACCTTCATGTACAAATAAATACAATAGAATGACTAAAAGGAAACCGACTAGGCTATACCCATCGACCTACTGCCCGTACTCTCAATCTCGCACCTGTAAGACAATGGGAGGAAATGGGGGGGGTGAGTATAAAACTCAATAAGCAGGTGACATACAAGGCATTAGCATAGACACAAACAAGCGGCAAATTACATCCAACAACCAACATCTCAATCACCGTGATCAGCCCACGGGTAAGCTATCGTGGAGTTGTACCTAGCCTACCTGCGGGTCTGGTAGCCTTGCCAACAGGTGTTACTTCTTAGCCTACAGCCCCACGTACGAGGCATATCAGTTTGGCTACCACCACCACACACGGCGCCAAGCACAACACCACCATCATCTCAATTGACCAAGCAGCCTAGGAGCACTGCAAGGTCCAACATCTCAACATCTCATACCATCTCATGTAATGTCATGATGCAAATGGAATGCATGGAATGCATAGCCCGAATATCGGACTCATCTCAAGCCAAGGCATTATCAACATCTCAATTGCACCATAGGTGCCATCTCAATAGGAAATTGGATCATCCACCAAGCCAATAAGCATCACAGCCATCACACAAGTATGCAACCAAACTTACCAAACCATTAAACACATCAACCAAGTCATTAGGCACATCATGGCTATTCATCCCTTCACTCTGGAACCCTTGGGCATCTAGGGTTCATACTGCCCTGTAACATACACATGAATATACATCACAACCCAACATAGCAAACATAGAACATAATCCACAATTCAATCACACAAATCACCCTTACAGCATCCCGGGCAGAATCTGCCCTGCACCAGCAGAAGCTTCACCGAGGTTGAATACGAACCTAGAGGCCGAACCGACCTCGGGCATCAACATAAAAGTTATATCCCTGCCTCTTATCGTTCCATAGCCACTAAGAACACTCAAATACAAGGTCTGTAGCTCCAGATATAGCTCCTACACCAACTCGGGTTCCTGCAGCAGGTCTGCTGCAGAACAGTGAACTTAGAGAGCACATAACTCTCTCAGTTCAGCTCCAAAATCTACCAAACCGGTGCCCAATTAACGCTATGGAAGTTAGCTAACTCTGGGCTTTAGTTTCACTCAATTCCGACCGGTGGTTTGGCCGGAATTCTCATTTTAGTGGCCAGGGGTCTCTCTGGCCGAGAGCAGAACACCCAAGCCTCACTTCTCTTTCTCTCCTCTCTTCCTCTTTCTCCTCTCTCTCTCTCTCACACTAGCACGAATTGGGTCTGACCAAAATGAGTGAGAGGTGCCTGCTTCACCCCCTTAATGCATGGGCAAGTAGGTGAGTGAGCACCCACTTGCCACCACTTGCCCAAATCATGCCACTTGCACAAGCACGTGCCACCACGTGCTTGTTTTTCGACCAATTGGTTTGTGACACCCGACCTACTAGTTTGCACACCAAAGACCTCCAGCAACATATTTCCGAGCCACATGTCAAACTCCGATTGGTCGATTTGGCAAATTATGCATTTACCCTTATCGAGCCCAATTGTGCACCGACGGGCACACCATTGCCCCGGTTGTACACCATTTCGCACCAAATCGACCCAACTGATAATCCCCTTGGCCAATCGTGCCTCTAGTGAATCTATTACACCAAATAATCACATTCCTAATGTTTCCCACCATTTATTGACTGATAAGATGAATCGAGCACTCGGGACACCAAATTAGGCCAACTGTGCCATCGAATCACTACGAGCCCATTTGAGTGCACTAGGCCAAGCCTATGCTCACCATTACTCTCAATCCGATACCAGCACATGTTACCGAGCCTAAGCCCATACTAATATGCACACCAACACTATTAACATTATCCACTTTCTCCCGAATACCCAATCCAACCTACTCGAACGTCCCGGAAGGCCAAGCTACATCCGGTTCTCATCATGTAAATACTTCTCTATATTCTAGGGTGTACCTGGGGTATTACATCATCCCCTCCTTCACAGAATTTCGTCCTCGAAATTCAGGTGTTACCGTAACCTCAAAGACAACATAAATCTTTTTATATGTAACTCCTGATCATCTTCCTGAACAATCTCATTTGCTATTCTATTACTCCATATTCTTCCCACTATATCTCAATCCTGGTACTCAAGTGATAACTCAGTCTAATATATCTCCAACTTGTTTACCTCGAAATTCATAGCCTTCAACCTCAACTCCTCACTTAGAAACTTCAAATGACATGTTCATTTTGTCTATATACATCCAATACTCTCTCATGGTCATATCTCATTATAATCCGTTTCACTTACCTCGACAACTCAATCGGAATCTTATAGATTATAGTTCTCTCAACTATCTATCACTTCCCATTATAGTACAAATGGATAGGCTAAACAGTACTCGTGCCAAACTGGCTTATTTCATACCTATAAAAATATTTTCTAAAACAATAATTGCAAAAACGTTCATTGTCCAAGTGAACAAAACTTTGCAATGTACCGTTAGACCTCCAAATGTAACCATACAAGTCTCAGCTTAACTCTTCTCATAACATCTCTCAACAAGCTACTATAACCCATATACTCATTCTCTCATCACTGGTAACTTCTACGTCTTAGTCACTCCACTGTGTTACACTACCTACACACAATTGCACCAATTGACCAGCGGGGTCAACTACCCCAATCGAACCATAAAATGCTCTATTCGCACACTCATGGGTGCACTAGCACTTTAATCTGTCAACCAGGCCAATTGCCCCAACTAGGTCACAAAGTGCACTACTCTCGCACTATGTACACCAATTACACCAACTAAACCACCGAAATATCCCAATCGGGCCAACTAGACAACCGTAAGCCTATTTGCATCTCAAACAAGCCAACCATGCTTCCGCAGTGCAACTCCGCTTACACCTCAACTCATACTCTTTCTCTAAATAACTCGACCTCTAAATTTAATATCATCTCCCAAACATTACTGACATCAACTCTTTCCTGTAATAGAAGATACTTTGAACTTCCTTTGAGTTTAAGGTCGTAATTCTCGAAAATATGTAATACTCCATACTTATGCTCATGACTTCCAGCACACTTTATCAACTTAACACTCTGTAATCCAAATCAACTCTTGGTAATCTAGGATGTCAACTTTACTCTAGTATATACTAATTACCCAAACCTTCCATAGACATCATCTTCCTCCTTTACTACTTAAGGAACTTAAAAGCTAAATTACAAACTCTAAACCAACAATTGCAACCTATTCCTTTATACCTTCCGTTCCCTTACTAATACCGAGCTACGACTTGCAAACTACACTCCTATCCTTTTTTACCCACTCATCCTCTCATAAACCTCTTTTGAATTAAGATAATCACTTATCAAAATATATAACGCTCAATACTTATTTCATGCGCTTCAACATACTTAGCACTTCACAACCTAACTCCAAACAATACAAATCTAACTCTAAATAAATCAAAGAGGTTAACTACACTCTTGTGTATGCTAATTGTTCATAATGTTCATAACACATCATCTTCCTTCATTACTACTTCAAGCGCTTATAAGGCCTAACATAATCATTATTATACCTTAGTCACAAGCTCTGAACCAAAACTCCATAATCACAACCTATTCCTTCACACTATACTCATCCTTAGATAACACAAGATTATCCATTACACTTGTTACTATCAAGCTACGGTTTACAAAATTACAAACCTACTCTTGTACACTTAGACATCCTCCTCTCAGAAAAGTTTCCTCCAATATATCAACTCTTCACTTCAACTATATCGACCCAAGGTTGAACTTAACCCCACTATCATTTACACATCTTTGACTTTACAAGACCAATTATTTCACTTTACCTAATGCTTTATTCTCAGTTGCCCAAACTGCATATGATTTTATCCGCAAATTTCTTGGCAGCATACCAAGCCATCACAAGACTATCATAACCAATTCAACTTACACCATAGGTACTTAATAAGGTAACAATAGACTTTCTTCCCCAGCAAGGATGCATAATAAACATTTCAAATATGAATACCTTATTCACCATGTAGCTATAGACCTTTAGATAGTATGAGAAATCTGTATGTCAAGCAATGAGTGCATATTATCAAAAACTATGTAATACACATGCTCAAATGTAGTTTCAGCAAAATTTTATATATAATAGACTTAGTTCAATGACAACATAATCATCTCATCGTGTTTCTCTCATCTCACGATCTAGATCCCCAAAAGACTAAGAAACATATTACCCCCA